>CAUYUJ010004779.1:55000-66866 GCA_963575745.1 Prorocentrum cordatum | reverse complement strand
CGCGCGCGCGCGGAGGCGCGACGGGCGGCCCAGCGGGGCGAGCCGCGACATCAGGTGACGCGGGGGGCTGAAGTCCACGATGAGACTCACGGGGGATATGCTGCGGGTGGCAGCCCGCGAGGTCCATGGGGAGCGCGACCGCCGCCCGCCGCCCGAGGCGACGTGGCGGACATGGAATACGGCAAAACGCACCCCCGACAATCGACTTCGGCGACTGTGCGGCGACCCGAAGGCACAGCCCAAGCCAACAACTGCCTTTGAAGGGCCCGACGGAACGGTCGCCAGTTCCCCCGCGGCGTCGGTGCGCCCATATCGGCTGGGATCTGCGCCGTCGGCGCAGAAGCCCAAGCCAAATTCGCGACGTCGCAATTTTTCTGCGCATTTACGTTTCCCCCCCCCCCACACCCTCCTTCCTCATCGGCCCTCCCCTGCGCCACTCCTTCCTCCCCCCCTTGCCCGCGCCTGTCGCGGTCGCACCCCCCTTCCCCCCGCCCTCCTGCGCGCGCGAACCACGCCTCGCTTCTCGGGCATCAGACAACGCGCGGCGCTCGCAACTTTTGTCGCGCGCCCAAACGTCCCCGCCCTACCCCCCCCCCCCCTGCGCAACCCTCCACCCTCTGGGCACGGATATGCGCAGCTGTGGCCGCTATATACCATCAACCAACCAAACCAGCCACTTGCTGCGCCAAACGCCCGACCAAGCTTCCCAGCCGCGCCCGCCAACCAAACAACCAACCACGGCTAGCACATCTTCGTGCAGCTTCCAATTGGGCAATTGCTGGGCGGTTGGATAGCGCCTGCCTCTGCCCGCGCGCCGTGGCTGCGACCGCGCGGCGGGCGCCCTTCAACTGCCATCCGTGCCCTACGTGCCGCGCGTTTCCCCTGGTGGCCCCAGACAGCGCGCGGCGCCCGCCGCCTCTGGCACGCGCCCCCGTTCCCAAGGGCACCCCCCCAGGGCGCGGACCAGCGTTGTTGGAGCATTCGTGCGGCCATTGCCGACCGAACAAGCCAGCCAACCTGCCCGCAACGCAACAGCGCCAATCTTCCCAACCCGCCAGCCAGCCCACGAGTGGATCACATCTCCGCCCAGCGCTCGCACGGGGCACCTGCGGGAAGGCAAGGCTCGCACAACTAAGGGCGAGCGCGAACATTAGCGACGACATCGCGAATCTTGTCACGAACCTAGTTCCTATTCGGTCGCGTTCTTTGCTGCGTCATTAAAGGTGCTTCACCAATTCAATACAATGCAGCGCAATTTCACGTAACGCATCGCCGCGCAAGTTTAAACTCGCTTTTCTTCTCATCGTTCGATTCGCCTTCTTGCTGGTGCCATGCCGTGCAGTGCGTGCAGCCAGTGTGATGCAGCGTGCTGCATAGTCAGCGCCCGTCCACTAGCTCTTTAGGTGTCCTACTGGTTGCGCCATCGTTGCGTGAACCGCATTGGTGGCGACAGGTGTCATTTGGTCGGCCCTCCTCCTCCTCCCGTCCTTATCCTGGCTCCGCGGCCATGCGCCTCGCTCCTGATGTGAGTTTACGCTTTCTGCGCTCAGGGTCGGCCGTCATCCTCCTCCTCCTGATCCCCCCCTGCTCCTCCTCCTCCCGCTCCTCCTCCTCCTGCTCCTCCTCCAACCCCTCACGTGCACTCCCGCTCTCCGAAACCGACCCTCTCTTCCCCCCCCCCCCCCCAGCTCAGTCTCTCACCCGTCCAAGTCCCATGTGGCGAAGGACCCAGTGTCCCCAGGGCCTGGCCCGCGGCGCACCTGTGCAAAACCAGCCTTCGAAGGCCTCGGCGGGCCAGCAATAGCGAACGGGCCAACAGGTGGCCACTGATTGACCCCAGGGGTCGCGTCCAAAGACCAACGCGGCAACGATTTCGGCGGCACCTCGATGCCCAAACCGTTTTTCCAGCCACAAGGGGGCACGCGCCACACGGGACCTGAAAGCATAAGACGCTGAACATGAGAGGGGCCGAGATGAATGCTTGGCGGGGGCGGGGGACAGGACCTGGGGGATGCAAGATTCGGGCAATGTGCAAGCCCCAAGGGGGCTCCGAGGGCAATTTTGGAGCGTTTTACTGGCGGGGGCGGGGCGACCACGCGCCCTGGGAATTGCCAACCGTCGCCCGCAAGGCCGAGGCTTCCCGCGACTGCAAAATGAGGGCAGTCCGTCACTGCTCTGTCTCGGCGTCTGAGTTCGATCCATTCGAATGCGACATCTGGCCACCAGGACAGGTCGGGGGAATGACTGCGCAGGTGACAGGATCTGCGGGGTTGGGCGGGGGCAGCGGGCAAAAAAAAACACCATCTCGATGGCAGCGATCCGTTGCTCCAGCTGCCTGGGCTGAGCGTCTGCATCGCTTGCGGGCGGCAGGCGGGCGACGGGCTTGAAATGGAGCGGAACGCCACGCCGCCCGTCGCGACACATGCCCGAACGCTGGAAAGGAAGAGGCCATACTCAGGCTGAAGGAAATCCTGATAGAAGAGGAGGGGGGAAGAGGGGGGCGGAGTGGAGGAGGAGGGAAAGGATGCGGATGACACCACAGGGAAGGTGGAGGATGGCGGTAGGAAGAGTGGCCGTAAGAGGGCTTGGGTCGTGGATGAAGTGGAAGACAGGCAAGGAGAGAAGGATAAGGGGCGGGCGGAGGAAGAGAAGGACCGTCGATCCCAAATGGTGCCTCAGGGGGCAAACGAACATATCACAAACAACACGTCACAACATAAAGTGTGTAGCGCAGTGCATTGGGAGTGGCGGTGCAAAGGATCGGGTGGCATGCACCTCCTCACTCAACCACGGCGGCAGCTGCAAAAAAACGGCTCCTATTGCGAGACCTCGGGCGTTGTCCGCCCCGCTTGGCGTGCAAACTGTCGGGGTGTGCGGGGGGGGGGGGGGGGGGGGGGGGGGGGGGGGGGGGGGGGGGGGGGGGGGGGGGGGGGGGGGCTCATGTCGTTCGCGCGGCGGCCCTGGACAACGTTGTTCGGTATATGGTAGGGCGGGCGGTGACAGGTTCGTTTGTGCCTGGAGCCCAACGGACAGACACTTGCAAGACATGGGCGGGACTGTTGGTAAGGCGTGCAGGGGTAGGCATTTTGAGCAGCGCAGGGCGGCGCCATGAGATCAGGAGGGGGCCCACGGGAATACGCAGCGCCTCACCCACCTACCATTAACACAGGGGGCGGGTGCTATCCTGTCCCCAACGTAGCGCCACCGCGGGCGCAGTTGGAGCCGTCCCCCCATCCCCCTGCCAGGTTGCAAACTTCGGTCCGTCCCAAAATTGCAGGTCGGGGTTCGGTGCCCTGGGCCGCGGATCGCGGGTGGGCGGGGTCGCGGACCAACCCCCTCAAGCGTTGAACATCCCAGAAGAGGCCAGGGGGAGGGCGATGGAACGAGAGTGGCGATGACGAAGAGGGTATCGGAGAGGGAAGGGCGGGGGAGGCAGAGAGGCCGAGGATGCACATGCGATTGCGTGAGGAGGGGGGACACGGCGGGCACAATCGGAAGGCGTACGATAATGCAGACGCGGAAGAGCACGATGCAGACAATTGGAATTGCCGACGGTGAGGGTTAGAGGGGCAGGATGGGGAGGGCGGCAGGTGAAACATGATATACCACGGCCTTTCCAAGCTTTTGTTTGTGCGGGGTGGGGTGTCGGGCGGGCAGACCCCATCATTTCAGGCGCCGCGCGGCCCCGCCAACAAGACGTGCCACTTACTTCGTCGCCCCCCTTGCACCTTCCTTCCTCCCCGCTGCTCCTCGCTCCTCCAGGTAATCCTCCTCTTCCTGTTCCTAGTCGCCACTCAACGCTACATTGCGTTGCCTGTCACAGCAAGTTGTCTGAAACACAATGCTTACACGAAATCCTCGTGCTCCGAATCCTCGCCAGGGAGCTTCTCCCGCTCCTGGGCGAAAAGCACGTGCGCACCAGGAAGGGTCTTCAACCACTCCCTGGCGGCTTTCCGAGCAGCCCATGAACAATGGCACAAGCTCTTGTGCTCCCACGCAGACGCAAAATTGTTGTACTGCTGAAGCCAACACACAAGATACCCAAGAGGCCTGCCAGTCCCCTTTGATGTCCGCTTGGCGTGACGGCCAACGCGGTTCTTCCTACAACAATGGCTGGTGCGAAGGTCAATGGCCTTCCCCTTCCTAGGCTTACGCTCCTTCCCATCACGATGCATCTCGTCATGGCAATACGCGTAGAACCCAGAAGTGTCGTAATGAGTGATCGTGCCAAGGCCAGGTATATCGAATGTGACAACACCATGCTCCCGAAGATCAGGCTCGTCAGCAACGGCGGGCGGAGGCGCTGGAAGATGAGGTGGCGGTTCATCTCCGCCGACTGCATCGCCGCCCCCGTCTCCCCCTCCTGGACCACCATGGCTCTCGTCGCCGTCGCCTGAGCCACCGCTCTCGGACTGCGGCGGCGTCGGCCCAGCGAGGGAGGACAGCTCGTCGGCCTTGACATCGGCATCCCCATGGCCAGGGTCCTCGATATCCATGGTGCTGCCCTCGCCGTCACTCTCCGCGTCGGCACCCGCCTGCGACCGCCACGAAGCCAGCATCTGCTTCGCGGTCAGCTTCTTGGCCTTCTGAGGGTTCCACCACTCATGGGCAACCCCGCCAAACCACGAAGCAACGTCAAGATGCCGAGCGTGAATCGCGCCGACGAGCTCGGGGGAGTAGCAGACGCGGAAGAAGCACACGTCCCACGCCCAGTCGACGGGGAACTCACGCACGGCCTTCCAGTCGGTGAAGTTCCTCAGGGTAGAGGTGAGCCGCACGCGGTCCAAGGCGATCCGCCCAGGGTTGTCCTCCATGCGCCGCGAGACGTCGTCGACCTCCTGTCCATCAGCGAGCCGCATCTCGTGGATGTAGAGCGTGAACGGCTTCAGCTTCACGTCGGCTAGAAAGAACCAGCGGGCAGCAGGCTGCAGCCCGTCTCCGCCCGCGCCCGCGTCGGCGCGCGGAGGGACTGGGACGGCCAACATGACGATCTCGCCGTTCATCAACGCGTCCTGCCCGTCGCTCTTGGGGAACTGGGAAGACACGATGCGGTGGAGCTTGCCCCGCATGGATGCGTGCGCCTTCCCCTGCGGCCCGCACATGCACGCGTTGGCCGCGTGGCATAGTCGGGACGCAAGCGGCGGCGGGTTGGACGCCTTGTCGGCGACCTCAGGGACAGGTGCGTGCTGTATGGTGTTATGAACGGCAGCCCATATATCATCAAGATGCTGGCGAATGGCACGGGCATGGTGATGCCGACCTCCATGAGATAACATTGACGTCGCAAGTCTCGTGAAGCTCTTGTTCTTGTACTCCACGTGCTGGAACCCATCCACGGAAGTCGGCGCGATCGACGCGTCCGGAGCGTTGGCTTTGGCGCCGTCGCCAATGCTGCCCATGACACGCTCCGCCGCGTCCCTCGAGACGTTCAGGTCGTACGCTTTCAGGCGGTCCAGCTCGTCTTTCTGCAAGGCCCTCTGCGTCAGCGCATCCTGCCTCCGATACCGACTCGCCGACACAAGGCTGCTCCAATCGGGGGCCGCGAAACCGCCGACTGCGAGGACGCCGTCGGCAGCGCCAACGCCGTGCCCAGCAAGCGGCTCGCGGACGGCAGCTCGCTGGCGACGCCCCAACGGGTGCGCCGAGCCGTGCGCAGCAGCCAAGTTCGCAGCGGCAGCCCGCTCCGTCAGCTCACGGAACGCCTCGGGTGACAAGTTCGCGTACTGCGTGCTCAGCCATGGGAAAGACGGCATCTCCTCGGGCGTCTTATCGGCCTTCTGGTCGCTGCAGAACACGTTCCACTCTGACAGCTTGCGCTTCTTCTGAGCGCAAGGCCCGTCGCCCCCAGGACCTGCATCGTCGTCATCTTCGCCAACTGCCGCGTCAGACGGCTTCTCGTTGAAAGCCTTCTGCCATATTCCAGCCGCCTGCTTCTGCATTCCCTTGGAGATCCATTCAGCGTTCATCCCATGAATATCAATGGGCCGACCCTGCGGCGACCAGCCCAACACGAAACGGCGAAGCACGGAATGGTTTCTCTCGATCGCAACCTGGTCGCGGCGGGCTTTCAATGCAATCGACCTCAACTCCATGGCAGCGTCAACGGTGCCCAGGCCACCATGGTGGCTGGTAAAATGCCTTGAGAAAGAATCCATGCGCTTGGGGCACGTCATATCACCTGCGACCTCTGCCACTAGGGCGTCGTTGGAGAGAGTGCCAAACATCTTATATGGATAATTACTGAGCTCGTCAACAAGGTCATGAAAGCGGGAAGCGCTGCGCGCAAGCATCTGGAACGCAATAGTCTGATACACGTGGGTGCGGTCTCTGACTGGAAGGCCATCGAAACCACAGTCGTCCATGATGAGCGCGTGGCAAGCATCGATGGTACTACGCTCCTCCTTAGCAAGAAACGCAGCTTCCAATTGGGACGACCGACGCACGTGGGGATGAGGACCGCATGCCGAAGCTCGGTCCAACTCCATCCGTCTCTGCTTTCTCTCCCAATCCACCAAGCCCAATAGAGCGCAGGCGAGTGAGGCAAGCTACTCACACGTCCCTCCCCCACACCATCGGCGAGGGGTCGCCGCCGCCCGCTCCCGCGCCTCCCACGCGCAGCCTGGGCGGCAGGGGCGGCCGTCGCGGATGGCCCAAGATGGCTCCCACGCGTAGCGCCGAAGACCTAGAGGACCCAAGAATGCCCACTCTACCCGAACACAGCCCAACGCGGCACCGCCCGCGCCCCAGGGATCTCCAGTGCAGATCCTCGGCGGCATCGCGCAAGCACGACTTGCGTGCAAAGGGCGCGCCGCGCAAGCCAACCCAATCAGAACGCACGAAGAGGATGCAAGCGAGTCCTTACATCCCCGCGTCGCTCGGCCCCCCAAGACGTCAATATGCCCCCAGGGTGGCTCGACGCAATCCCGAGACGCGCCCGCGCGAGCCCCAGAGACGCGCTAAGAACGCAAATGAATGACCCAAGAGCCCCCGCCCCCAGAGACGCCGAAGACCCGATGCTGGGGTTCCATCCAGGCCGCCCCACGCCGAATGAAAACGTTGGTTTGGCCGATCAACGGCAACGTGCCCCCGAGAGGACACCGACGGCCGCTGCGGCGGTGCCGAGAGAACCCCAGGACGCGCGCGAGGGCACCCCTATGGACGCCCACAAGGCCAAGATCAGCACCCACGACGCACCGAATGGCAGCTAACAACAAGCAAAGCACACGCGCGCCCCAAGACACACGCGAACCACCCGCCGACAACACAACCAAACGTAGGCAGGCGCCAATAAACCGCACGCACAACAGCCCTCGCCGTCGCGCCGCGGGCTGAAACCCGACAAGGCCAACGCAACGGCGGGGCACGCCAAAACCAATGCGACCACACCGCGGTCGCGCTCAGTTGACAGTCAGCTTGCGCGTTGGCCAGAGCCAGAACGATCGTGCTTGACCCTGTGTTTTTTTGTACAGGCTGTGGTTGTGTCGCGCGCGTGGTCGCTCTGCTGCGCTGTTGACGAACAAAAACTCGCCCCACCTCGTTCCCCCCCCCCCCCCCCACCCACCCACCTCCGCAAGCATCTACGCCCGCCCCCTTACCCTCCTCACCTCCACCTACTCCTCCCCGTCCGTTCCTCCTCGACCGCGCTCCCTGGGGCACGGCGACCCCGAGCGTTTTGTTTCAGCGCGCGTCGCCCGTTGTCCTCTGATTAGGAAAACCCGTTCGGACGCCGCCGCTGGGAGTTTGGGCTGGCGGGGAAGCGCGAAGCGTCACGACTTTACACTAGTTAACCCGATAAAACTGTACATGAAATCTGCGTGTATGAAAGCAACTCGGCACATGATGACGCAATCCTGCAGCACGAGGCCAGTGTCGCACCATTCCAAGACAGATTGACGATATTTACTCTGTTCTGTTCGTCTGGCCTCCCAGACGCCTTGCCCGTCGGCCTCCCCTGAGGGAGGGCGCGGCAACTAAGCGTTCGCGTCGGCATCAAGCACGCAGCACGCCCTCCTGGCCGCAAGGGCAACGCGCGCAACAAGGCGCGCGCCGTGAGCGCCTTCACGGCGTCCGTCCACTTGCGGCCAGGCGGGCATGGGGCATGCGTGATGCGCGGAGCAAGCGCGCAGTGAGCCAACCCCCATCGCACCTGCAAAAGCAACGCCAGCGCCGCCTGCTGGAGCGCCATCGCCGACGTCATCGCCGCCATGGGGCGCCGCGCCAGGGGCTCCGCCGCCGCCCGCGCCGACGTCGTCAGCGATGGCGGGCGCAGGGCCACCCCCGCCAGCGAGGGCGGGAATTGCAGCGGGTGGCCCCGCAGCGGGGACATGCCCAGCAGGCCCGCCGTCGTCTTTGAGCAACTTACAGAAGCGTCGGTAGATGGGGTCAAAGAGGCCATGCACGACCGCTAGGACACCGATCCACGAGGGCCCCTTCTCCCAGCAGGTCCAGCCACTCCCAGGATAACTGTGAAGCTCGCGATTGACTACGGCATCAACGAACCTGAACACAAAACGAGATTGGACCACACAACAGGCGACGGCAAATTGCCAACGAACCCGCACCTGGCCAAGCCGAGTACCCCCTGAGATTGGCATGGGCGCCCATCCACCCCCCCCATACCCGCTCCCAGGCCGCCAGGGTCCCTCCCCGACCGCCCGCCGCCCGAAACCAGTCGAACCCCGCATGCTTAAGCAAGAGGGGTGTCATACCAATCTCGGGGTCTGTCTCGGCCAGACGCGGTGCGGCGCCGTTGACATGTTGGCGTCGCCTACCTCGTCGGGCGTCCCTGCTGGGACATACGTCTCCACGACGTCCTCATCGTCCCAATCGCCGCCGCACATGGCCAGCAACAGGGCTCGCAATGACAAGTTCTCCTTTGTTCTCGGGAGCACCATGTCAAGCTTCCTCTCGTTAACACGTCGCATCTCGGCGGACGGCATGCCACGTATGATTTTCATGCGTTCCAGGATGACATATCGGGCTGCAGCTCGAAACACCTTTCTGTGATTCCCAAATCTCAACGACAACACTGCATGCACCATATAACTGTGAGCAAGCCTCAGAGGAACTGCCGAGCGTTCCCGCACAGTCGCGCCCTTGTGGGCAAAACACAGGAGGCGCAACGACGGCGCGCCGAGCACATGCTCAAGCGCGCGCTCTGCGCGTGCAATGGCAGCATCACCGTCAGTGCAGCTCACGCGATATACCCTCTTGCACAGAGCAGCAATAGCGTCCCACCCCACAAATTGCATGACGAATCGGCAAGCGATAAAATAACACTCGGCCGTGCACCTCCCAACATTTAAAATCGGCACGGGCACGTCGAACGTAAACACAGTGTACGTGCCATTTAAATGAACCAGCAACGACATCGAACATTCCACCTGCAACAGCTTAGTCGGGGCCTTATCTCTAGCAGCGCCTACGCGCCAGAACGGATCATCAGCAGCCAGCGCGCTGGCAAGATGCTCGAAACCTGGAGGCAGAATGGAGTCACTAGCATTCTCTGGAACAATCACCGACATTGGGGTCTCATCATACCGAGTGGTGAATATCGCGCACACGACGCGCCCCAACTGTCTCATCACATCTACAATGACGGTTGTGATCAAAAGTTTCACCATGAAAATGTGCAACACTAGCGAGCAAATCGAGAACAAACACTTCATGCCCCGCAGGGTTCGGCGGTCAACGCCGTGCTCCTCTCCCTGGGTCTTGAAACTCCCCTTGGTGCAAACCTCTGTGGACGAGACGAGGCCTACGATACGAGCTGATTCAGCATCATCAAGGGGCAAGTGTTGGTTGGCGGCGGCCATGCACACGATTGCGCTCACGGCCTGGCCAACCGACTCCACGTGCTGGGGGGAACCTCGGGCCGCGCCAGCGGCAGCGTCGTGACCTCAGGAGGGCGCGGGATCGAGGACCCCCCCGCCTGCCTAGTCCGCCAACCCGCTAAGAGGACCAAAGCGTGCCGACAGTCCCACAAGCATGCAGCACCGCCCCAAGGCGCCCAAGATGGCCCCGCGACCCCGCACAAAAAGTCCCCAATAATGCTCCCGATGGGCCCAGTCGCATCCCTTGGCCAATAGCTCCACGACAGGTCCCCCAAGAGACCTCACGACACCGCGCACTGCCCGTTCTGGCGCCCACGCGCCCGCTTTGGCCTAACTTTGTTTCTAACTACCGCGCGGATCCCATGTGCAATGTCGCGGTCGGCGCCGATATTTCTATTGGCGCGTGCTCCCACGCCTCATCGAATATATCGTTTCTGGATTGGTCGGCGGAGACGCGCACAGCGCCAGAACCTAAACGGCCACGGGGGCAAGTGCTGAAGGCAAGAGCGGCGCATCCAAGAGGTCGCCCTAGGTGGCTCCAAGTCGGCCGACGATGGCCAAACTATATTCCGAGGCGACGCCCAAACAAGACGACGGCCAATAGTGCCCAAGACGGCTCCCAAACGACCCAAAACTGAGTTGCCCCAAAATTGCACCCGCCCCTCAATTCTAGGTTGCCCTAAGACCTGCCAGCAGACCGCGGACGAGGGCCGCGGCCCCCTTCCGCCACGCGCCTGCCGAGCGGAACTGGCGGTCCAGCCCCTCGGGCAAGGCCGCCGCCAGCAGCGCCGCCTCCGCGGTGCCGTCGCCGACGGCCGCGGCGGCCTCGACTGCCTGCTCCGCGCCTCCGTCGGCTGCGCCAGCGGCGGCCGCGGCCGCGCCGCCGCCTGTGCGCCACGCCGCGAGGCCGCCGGCGTCGGCCTCCTCGACGGCCGCGTCCGCGGCCGCGCCGCCGCCTGCGCGCCACGCCGCGAGACAGCCCGCGGCGTCGGCCTCCTCGACGGCCGCGTCCGCCGCATCACCCCCGCTGTCAGCGGCGAGCCACGCAGCGAGCATGATGAAGCAAGGTGGATAGCCACAGCCACAACACATTTGAGCCAAAAAATACGGAGGAGGAAGAGGACGGGGGGAAACCAATAATGATCAGGAGGGGGACATTGTTGATACAAGAGAATTGCTCTTGGGAGCGCATCGGCTACAATGCGAATGCAATTCAGATGGGCTGTGATCGCGAACCAGATAAAATTGAAATAGAAACCATAGACAAGGTACATCATCACACACGAGTGAGGGACAATGCGATCAGACAAAAAAACGACAAATCTTACATTCTTACAAACCAAGGCGCAAAGGGGCCCGTGACATCTGAAAGCTCTACGAGTTACTTGTAAGTTTCCAGCAACTAGCTTATGGGAAGCTCCACGAGTCACTAGGCACCAAAAGGTCAGTCGAGATTCTTGCCATCTAGCTCTCCAGCGTTCCGGAATCACTATTGAGCAACCAGCAAGAACTTGCAAGGGCAGGCTCTACAAGTTATTTTCAACCGACGAAACGTCACCTACAAAAGAAGCCGGGGGTGCGCGTGCGCCGCCGCACCCGTCCGCCCACCGCCGCACGTGCTCTTCTTTGGCTCCTCGGGTTCTGCAGCGTGTCCCGGAGCGCCTGTTCTAATACGTTCCCGTAAAACGTGCCCCAGAGGCCTCGCAGAACTTCCCAGGCAGCGAGCCCCCACGCGTGCAGGCACGCGTGGATGCGTCGCTTTCAGCCCTTTAGAATCGCGCCAGGCTAGCTGTCCAGCGCCAGCACGCACGTTGACTGCGTGTTCGAGGCTGTCCGACAAGCATTCGCACGAATGCGGGCAAGCCTCGCCCTGGAGCGAGGAACCGGGTTTCGCGCGCCCACTTCCGGACAGGCAAGCTCCGACCTGAGCAGGTCGTTAAACTGCACGAGTGGGAAAGAAACATCAGCAGGTCGTTAAACTGGCGCCGGCGGTAAACCGTCAACCTGATCACCGCCGGGAATCTCGTAGAGCT
>CAUYUJ010004779.1:25000-50000 GCA_963575745.1 Prorocentrum cordatum | reverse complement strand
GACACACGGACACACAGACACACAAACACACAGACACACAGGCACACAGACACACGGACACACGGAACACAGACACCAACACACAGACACACAGACACACCAACACAAAAACACACAGACACACAGACACACAGACACACAGACACAGACACACAGACACACAGACACACAGACACACAGACACACGGAGACGCGGCCACGCAGACACACAACCACACGGACACACACACGGACACACAGACACGCAAACACACAGACACACAGACACAGAAACAACCAGACACACAGATGCACAGACACACAGACACACAGACACACAGACACGCGGACACACTGACAGACTGACACCCAGACACCAAGACACACAGACACACAGACACATAGACACACAAACACACTGACACACTGACACATTGACACACTGACACACAGAAACACAAACACACAGCCACACTGACACACGGACACACGGACACACAGACACACAGGCCACCACACACACAGATACACAGACACACAAAACACACGGGCACAAAGACAGGCAGACAAACACACAAAGGCACAGGGACACACAGACACACAGACACACAGACACACAGACACAGAGACCCACAAACCCACAGACACACAGACGCACAGACAAGCGGACGCTCAGACACACAGACACACAGACACACAGACACACAGAAACACAGACACAGAAAGACAGAAAGACAGAAACACAGGCACACAGGCACACAGACACAAAGACACACAGACACACAGACACACAGACACACAGACACACAGACACACAGACACGCAGACACACAGACACACAGACGTACAGACACACAAATACAAAGACACACAGACACACAGACACTCAATCAAGCACACTGACACACACAGCACCAGACACACAGACACACAGACACTCAGACACACAGACACACAGAAACACAAACACACAGACACACAGGCACACGCATACACGCACACAGACACACAGACACAAGGACACACAGACACGCAGGCATTAAGGCACACAGGCACACAGACACACAGACACACAGACACACAGACACACAGACACAAATACACCGACACACTGACACACAGACACACAGACGCAAAAAAGAAACAGACACACAGACACACAGACGCACAGACACACTGACACACAGAAACAGGGACACCCAGACACACAGACACACAGACACAAAGACACACAGACACACAGAGACACAGACACAATGACACACTGACACACTGACACACAGAACCACAGACACGCAGACACACAGAGACACAAACACACAGTCACACAGACTCACAGACACATAGACACACAGACACGGCCACACAAACACACAGACACACAGGAACACACGCAGACAGAAACATAGGCACACATACAAACAGACACACAGACACACTGACTCACAGACACACTGACACACAGACACACAGACACACAGACACACAGACACACAGACGCACATACAGACAGACAGACAGACACACATAGACACACAGACACAAAGACCCACAGACACACAGACACACAGACACGCAGACACACGGACACACAGACACACGGACAAACTCTCACACAGACAGACAGACATACGGCCATAGAGACACACAGACACACGGACAAACAGACACACAGACCCACAGACCCACAGACACACAGACACAGAGACACACGGACACATAGACACACAGACACACAGACACACAGACAAACAGACACACCGAAACACAGACACGGAGACACACAGACACACAGCCATACAGACGCACAAATACACAGACACACAAACACACACACACTCAAGCACACAGACACACAGACACTCAAGCACACAGGCACACAGACACACAGACACATAGACACACGGACACACAGACACGCAGACACACAGACACGCGGCCACGCAGACACACCCACACACAGACACGCAGGCACAAAGACACACAGACACGCAGGAACAAAGGCACATAGGCACACAAACACACAAACACCCAGACAGACAGACACACAGACACACAGACAAACAGATACACAGACACACTGACACACTGACACACAGACACACAGACGCACAAAAACACAGACACACAGATACACAGACACACAGACACACACAGACAGGCAGACAGAGCCACCCCACCCACCACACCCCCTTCCAGCGCTCCGGAGGGGGGAAGCGCCGCCCCATTTTGGGGCCGGCCCTCCCTCCACTCCAACCACTCCGCCCTCGCGGAGCGCCCGGAAGGGGGGGGGGGCGGCAGCGCGGGGCTGCCAGCGCCGCGCGCGCACACACTCACACACTGACACGCACACGCACACGCGCACACACACACGCAAATTCACGCGCACAGACAGACAGACACACACACAGACGCACAGAAAGACGGACTCACAGACAGATCCACAAACAGAGAGACACACAGACACGCAGACACACACACAAAAACACTCAGACACAAGGATGCACAGACACACAGACAACCAGTCACACAGACACATAGACACCCAGACACGCAGACACTCAGACACACAGACACACGAACACACAAACACACAGACATACAAACACACAGACACGACCACACGGACACACGGACACAAAAGACACGGACGTACAGACACACAGACAAACAGACACAGAGACACACAGACAGACAGATACACAGACACACAGACACACAGACACACAGACACACAGACACACAGACACACGAACTCACAGACACACAGAAACACAGACACACAAACACTCAGACACTCAAACACACAGACACACGGACACACGAACACACAGAGACCAGCACACAGACACACGGACACACCAACAAAAACACACAGGACTCACAGACATTCAGACACACAGACACACAGACACACATACACACAGACACACACACATGGTTACACGGACACGCTGACACACAGACACACAGACACACACACACGGGCCCACAGACACACAGACGCACAGACACACAGACACATGGGCACACGGACACGCTGACACACAGACACACGGACACACACAGGAACCCACAGAAACGCAGACACACAGACACAGAGATATACAGACACACAAATACAAGGATACACAGAAACACAGACACACAGACACACGGACACACTGACAGACGGACACCCAAACACCCAGACACACAGACACACAGACACATAGGCACACAGGCAACCAGACATACAGATACACAGACACACAAACACACGGACACAAAGAAAGACAGAAAAAACAGACACAGGCACAGGGACACACAGACACACAAACACACAGACACACAAACACACAGACAAAAAGACACGCATACACGCAAAGACTTGGACATTCAGACACACAGACACACAGACACACAGACACACAGACAAACAGAAAGACAGAAAGACATAACACACAAGCACACAGTCACACAGACACAGAGACACACATACACACAAACACACGGAAGCACAGACACACAGACACACAGACACACAGACACACAGACACACAGAAACACAGACACGCAGACACACAGACACACAGAGATACAAACACACAAATACACAGACACACAGACACACAGACATTCAAGCACACTGACACACGCAGCACCAGACACACAGACACGCAGACACTCAGACACACAGACACACAGGCACACAGACGCACAGAGACGCAGTCACACGCAGACACGCAAAAACACCAACACACAGACACGCAGACACAAGGACACACAGACACGCAGGCACAAAGGCAAACAGGCACACAGACACACAGACAGACAGACACACAGACACACAGACAAACAGATACACAAACACACTGACACACTGACACACAGACGCCCAAAAGAAATGCACACACAGACACACAGACACACAGACACACTGTCAGACTGAAGACACACAGACACACAGACACACACACACAGACACACAGATAAAAAGACACACAGACACACAGACACTCAGACACACAGAGACACAGACACACTGACACACTGACACACAGAAACACAGGGCACAAAGACACGCCGACACACAGACACACAGACACACGGACGCACGGACACACAGACAAACACGCACAGACAGAAGCACAGACACCAGACACAGACGGCCATACAGAAACAAAAAGACACAGGGACACACAGACACACAGACACACAGACACAGACACACAGACACGCAGACACACAGACACACAGACACGCAGGCACAAAGACACACGGACACATAGACACATCGACACAAAGACACACAGACAAACAGACACGCAGAAACACAGACACGCAGACGCTCCGGAGGGGGGAGGCACCGCCCCAATTTAGGGCGGGCCCTCCCTCCACTCCAACCACTCCGCCCTCGCGGAGCGCCCGGGAAAGGGGGGGGGGGGGCAGCGCGGGGATGCCAGCGCCACGCGCACACACACACACACACTGACACACACACACACACACGCGCACACACACACGCAAATACACGCGCACAGACACACAGACAGACACCCACACACACACGCACAGAAAGACAGACACACAGACAGATCCACAGACAGACAGACACACAGACATACTGACATACAGAAACGCAGACACACAGACACAAAGACGCGCAGACACAAGGATACACAGAGACACAGACAACCAGTCACACAGACACACAGACACCCAGACACGCAGACACTCAGACACACAGACACACAGACACACAAGCACACAGACATACAGACACACAGACACGGACACACGGACACACGGACACAAAAGACACACGGACATACAGACACACAGACACAGACACACAGACACACAGACACACCGACACACAGACAGACAGACACACACACATACACACAGACACACGGACACACAGACACACAGACACACAGACACACAGACACACAGACACACAGACACACAGACACACGGACACACGGACACACAGACACCAACACACAGACACACAGACACACCAACACAGAAACACACAGACACACAGACACACAGACACACAGACACACAGACACACAGACAGACAGACACACGGACACACGGACACACGGAAATGCAGACACACAGACACACGGACACACACACAGACACACAGATCCACAAGCACACAGACACCCAGACAGACACACAGACAACCAGACACACAGATACACAGACACACAGGCACACAGACACACGGACACACTGCCAGACTGACACCCAGACACCCAGACACACAGACACATAGACACACAGACACACAGACACACTGACACACTGACAAATTGACACACTCGCACACAGAAACACAGACACACAGACACACTGACACACGGACCCACAGACACACAAGCAACCAGACACAAACATACACAAACACACAGACACACGGACAGAAAGAATGACAGGAAGACTGACACAGAGGCACAGGGACACACAGACAAACAGACACACAGACACACGGACACACAGACCCACAGACACACAGACACACAGACACACAGACACACGAACACTCAGGCACACAGACACACGGACAAACAGACACACAGACAAACAGAAAGACAGAGAGACAGATACACAGACACACAGACACACAGACACAAATACACACGGACACACAGACACACAGACACACAGACACACAGACACACAGACACACAGACACACAGACAAAAAGACACGCATAGACGCAGACACACAGAGACACAAATACAAAGACACACAGACACACAGACACTCAAACACACCGACACACACAGCACCAGACACACAGACACACAGACACACAGACACACAGACACACAGACACACAGACACACAGACACACAGACACACAGACACACAGACACACAGACACAAGCACACGCAGACACGCAGAAACACCAACACACAGACACGCAGACAAAGAAACACACAGACACGCAGGCACAAAAGCACACAGGCACACAGACACACAGACAGACAGACACACAGACACACAGACAAACAGTTACACGGACACACTGCCACACTGACACACAGACACACAGACGCAAAAAAAAAAAACAAAACAAGACACACAGACACACAGACACACAGACACACAGACACACAGACACACAGACACACGGTCACCCAGACACCCAGACACACAGACACACAGACACACAGACACACAGACACACAGACACACAGAGACACAGACACACTGACACACTGACACACAGAAACACCGCCACAGAGACACGCAGACACACAGACACACTGACAAACTCACACACAGACACACAAACACACAGACACACAGCAGCACAGACGCACAGACACACAGAAAAACAGAAAGACAGAAACACAGGCACACAGACACACAGACACACAGACACACAGACACACTGACACACAGACACACAGACAGACAAACAGACAGACAGACATACAGAGAGACAGACAGACACATAGACACACAGACACACGGACACACGGACACACGGACACACAGACAACCACACACACAGACAGACACACGGCCATACAGACACAAAATACACACGGACACTCGGACACAGAGTCACAGACACACAGACACACCGACACACAGACACACAGACACACAGACACACAGACACACAGACACACAGACACACACACACAAACAGACACACAGACACACAGACACACAGACGCACAGACACACGGACACACAGACACACAGACACACAGACACGAAGACACACAGACACGCAGAAATACAGACACACAAATACACAGACACACAGAGACACAGACACTCAAGCACACAGACACACAGAGCACCAGAGTCACAGACACACAGACACACAGACACACAAGACACACGAACACACAGACACGCGGACACACAGACACGCAGACACGCAGACACAACAACACACAGACACGCAGACACAAGGACACACAGACACGCAGGCAAAAATGAAGGGGCCCCAGGACACACAAATGAATACACACAAATTAAACAAATCCCCATATGTTCCCATATTTTCTGTGCTTTTTGTCTTCCATCCCACTCCCCATATTTTCCCATATATTCTATCGAAGCGACGATTCATTGCGTCTGTGCTTTTTTCCTCCTGACCATAGACACACAGGCACACAGACACACAAACACCCAGACAGACAGACACACAGACACACACACACACAAACAGATACACAGACACACTGACACACTGACACACAGACACACAGACGCAAAAACACAGACACACAGACACACAGACACACAGACACATAGACACATAGAGACATAAACACACAGACACACAGACAGGCACACAGAGCCCCCCCCCCACCCACCACACCCCCTTCCGGCGCTCCGGAGGGGGAAGGCGCCGCACCATTTCGGAGCCGGCCGCCCCTCCACTCCAACCACTCCGCCCTCGCGAACTCCGACAACCACGCCGACGGATCCAACTCATTTCCCGGCATACCCGAGACCCTCCCCAGGCCCCTCCAATCATCGATCCCTTCGGAACCATCCACCACTTGATCGGCGCCACCGCCACAAAGAGTTCCAGCCCTTCATCCACGCGGACCCCCCTCCTCGCTGGCGCTCCGGAGGGGGGAGGCACCGCCCCACTACGGGCTAAGCCCTCCCTCCGCTCCAGCCACTTCGCCCTCACGGAGCGCCAGCGGAGAGAAAAGACTTGAGGGGGGAGGAGCCGAACCTCGTAGCACAGCCTTGCCCTAGTTTACCCGCTCTCCCCCCCGTCTTGCTTCCCCACTCTTCCCCCCTCAACACCCAGCTCCCACCGCACCCCCCGCCCTATCGACCCGCATGCCAGGCGGACCCCGCAGACGGATCCAGCTCATTCCCCTGCATATCCACGCACCTCCCTCGGGCCCCCTCCGAGACCCGCTGCGACGCGCGCGTCGCATCCCCCAAATCGCGGCTGCGCTGGAACGCAGCCAAGTTCTCGATCCTTCCCGCGCCGAAACCTGTCACCACTCGCGCGGCGCCGCCGCCACTCGACGGTCCAGACGGCTCCGCGCGCCTCGGGCGCACCAGCACCCCCCCCGTATATACGCGCCCTCGCCCGCGGCAGCCCCCTCCTCGACCGCGACGGGGCCGGGCGCAGCTCGCGCCGCCAAACGCGCCGAGCTCCTCCGCGGGACCTCCGCCTCTGACCGAGGCTCCACCTTTCGTTTCCCCGACGCTGAAACCCGCACCGTCTCCACCGCTGCCGCATCTTTCCCCCCCGCGACACTCGCGCACGCCACATCGCCACCTAGACCCCCGCCGCCCGCGCGCGCCCCCCCGGACCCTCGAGCACCTCGGACGCGCCCTGGCCCAGCGACGTCGCGCTCCCCGCCGACATCCCTGACTCCAGCCGCGCCCGCCGCGCCACCCGCCGCCCCTGCATCCGAGCGAGGCGTCGCCGTCTTTTCCCGTGCCCGCCGCGCGGCGGAACGCGGAGCGGCGCCGCCAGGCGAGCCAGAGACCCCCCCCTCCCTCGGAGACACCGCCCCCCCGCCAACCCCAGCGGTCAAGTCGCGGGCGCCTGCCGCGCTCCTTGACTCGGCTGCGCCCGAAGCCCTGCCCTTCGTCGTGACCGCTCGCCGCCCAGCCGCACCATCACCATCGACGGCGCGCCCCTCCCCTGACGTCGAAAACGCGCACTTCCTCCGCAGGCGCCTGCTCGCGGAACGCGGCTCGGCGGCGGCAACCGAGACAACGCCCTCCCTGCGTCCTCCACGGCCTGGCCCTGCACCAACTCCACCGCCGGACGTAGGCTCACCCCTCGACCCAACAGACGCCGAAGCCCCGGCCCGATCGCCAGCGACGCCGCCCGCGCGCCCGTTCCCTCGGGCCGCCGACGCCCCACTCCCCCCCTCGCGCTCCGTCGCTCCGTCGGCGTCACCACCAACAGCCCCACCCCCGCCCCATCCGCCGCCACCAGACGCACTCGCATCACCGCCCCCCGGCCCACTCCCGCCACTGCCCTGCCCCTCACGCGCTGCGCCCACCTCTGTCGCATCTGCGCCCGCGCCCTGCCCCTGACCGCGGCCCAGGCGGCAATACACTGCCATGTACGCCTCCTTCTGCTTGATGTGCGCCGGCTCGTCTCGGATCAAGCGCGGTGGCTGGTCGTCGTCAAACATGAAGTACCTCCCATCATGAACGCGGCACAGAGTCGTGTAATGGCCGCTATAAATTGACCGCCCATTGTGGTAAACCACACCGACCAACTGCATCTGGGGAAGCCCTGGCAGCCTCAGGTGCTCTTCCACCCACACTGCCTCCCGCGCCTCGGTGCCCCTCCTCAATTGAACCACCAGAACTCGTGGCACACCAGTGGCTCTCGTCTGCCTCACGTGCTTAACCCGGTCGTGCTCGTCGCGGCAACACCCCGGGCAGCTCTTCTCGATTTCTTCAGGAGCACAGAAATCGCAGTACAACTCCTGCAGCATCAAGGGCCCACCTGGACGTCCATGAACACGCAGCTTCAGTACATCCTCAGCCTCGTACGCGACAGTCTCGTAATTACACACGACACACTTCTCCCGCTTCTCCAGGACGAACCCGAAGATCTGATCAACGCACGTCACCCGCAGATTCAGCGCCCGGATACTACCGAGGTCCCGCTGCGCAAACCGACCTGCCAACATCTCTGCGTCACGCGCAGCCACCATCAGCTTACCCCAATACGCAAACACATCCTGCTGCTGCCACGGGTCATTGAACTCACTCGGCCGCCCCATCACATCGTCGTCGCAGTCAACGCTCGTACGCCGCAGCACACTCACAGGTCCCTGCTGCCAGCGTCGCGAGCACAACTGGTTGTACGTCTCCCACATCCCGCACACGCAACAACGCCCCGTGCCCCGGTCCTCGCACTGCTGCTCTGAATGCCATCGAAGCCACTCCAAGACGGCAGGCGTCCGCAACATCAGCTGCGTCACACTGACCACGTAGCAGGTGTGCCATGGCCGCGGCATCCCTCGGACGGGCACGCACCGCACGCTGTCCCACGAAGCCGCGCGAATGCCAGCCACGTTCGGGACATACATGTCTGCCGGGCACGGTGGCGGCGGAGGCGGGCAGGGGCTCGGCGGCGGCGGAACCGGGCGACCCAAAGCAAACAAACTCTGTGGCCCGAACGCTGCGGATATCGCTTGTTCCCGACGGCGCTGTCGGCGGCCGGCAGCCCGCTGCTGCGTCCGCAAGTACGCCTCTCGATCTCGTTCCTGCGCCTGCTGCCGGGCCAGCGCCGCGGCCTCTCGACCACGCTGTAACCGACTCTGAACCTCCACACCCTCCAGTCTCTGTGACTGATCGCGCGTCGCCTGCAGCACGACTCGCGCGCGCTGCGCCACGGCCCTCATCTTCTGCTCCCGAGATCCAAAGCACGCGTGGGCACGCACATACCCGAACAGCCCATAGTGGTCGGACATGTGGAACTCGGAACCCTCGAAGAACACCTTCCCTTTCCCTACCAAGTGCACCTCGGACCAGAGATCCGCTCCAAAGAGCACCCGGTCACGTCTCTGGCCGACAGCCCCCCTCTCGCCGAGACCCGAATAGAACTTATTGCCGGGGCAACCCCAGGATCGGCCCTCATACCATGCGTCCCTCAGACGCAACTGCTCCACGGCTGCCTGCACCTGCGCATCCGTGCTGTTCATGTCGCCCACGATGAGCAGCCGATGGCATTCGTCCCCGCACTTCGCCACAATCTTCCCAAGTATCGCACGACGCCGTTCCCATGACGCGTCCGTGGGCAGGTGCACCGCCGCCACGTGCACGTGCCCATCGCCGCCGGCGCCGCCGTCTCCGGGCACCTGGACACGGCACAGCACGCACGGATCCTGCCCTGGCACAGCCACAGATTCCGCCCGCAGACCGTGCCTGACGTACAGATGCACATACCCCCTGGACCCGTGCGCCTGCGCAACGCCCGCCAATTGAAACTCCCCTGACAGCTCCTCGTACGCACCCCCGCCCTCGCACTCCTGCAAGGCAACGACGTCACACCCGCGCGCCTGCCTCCAACGGAGCACCTCGCCAAGAACCGCGGCGCGCTGATCCCGCGCGGTCCAGGAATGCGGCGCCACGGCAGCGCGATGCCCACCAGCAATGTTCCACGTCGCAAACGACAACGTCGACGCGCCCTCAAGGCCCTCTCCCTCGCCTGCCTCGTCCACGGCCCTCCCCACCACACCCGCTATCGCCCGGCCCGCGCCCGCCGCACTGGGCCCAGACACATCCGCGCGCGGGGCGACGCCGAAGAGGTCCAGAGCGTCACGGCACTCCTGGTCCGAGAGCAACAACTCCATGACATCCCGCGCACCCCGCGCGCCGACACCCGCGCGGAAAGACGCGAACGCGCCCCGCAACGCACGACACACGTCTGGCACGAACGACTCCGCCGACGCATCCAGCACCCTGGCACCGGCCCCGCGACCAACGTGGCCCAGCAGGAGCCCGAGTGCGCCGGCGATCCTCTGCGAAGGCACCCGAACGTGCGGCGCCTCCCCAAACTCTACCACTGGTGGCGGGCGCCGCCCATCACTGGCCTGTATCGGCCGCAGCAGCGCGTCGATATTCCGAGCGATTCGCCCTGCAACCGCCTCCCTGCGGCCTCGATCGTACACGCACACGGTCAGAGACTCGGCACGCCCGAGCGCCTCCCCCGCCCGACCAGCCTGGACGCGCACGAAGATCCAATCCTGGGGAACGCCAGACACGCTCAGAGCGTCCACGGCAGCAACCATCAGCAACTCCTTCTTATCGCTGACGCAGCTCGCGTCCCAAACGCTCGTCCAGTTGTGCGCCACCCGAGCAAAATGCTCTGGGTTCTCCTCCGCGCCGACGTGCTCGCCCACCTTTGCCGAGGCCACAGTCATCGGCAGGTCTAACCCTGAGCACAGCTGTCGCGCCACCTT
Organism: Prorocentrum cordatum; assembly: GCA_963575745.1. Lineage (NCBI taxonomy): Eukaryota > Dinophyceae > Prorocentrales > Prorocentraceae > Prorocentrum > Prorocentrum cordatum. The sequence goes on along the minus strand of CAUYUJ010004779.1, from coordinate 38,090 downwards.
CAGGAAGAACTCCAACGCTTGACGCTCCAGTCTGCCCTCCGCCAGAGCGCCCTCCGACCGCACGTTCACGACCCACTTGTCCATCCGCAGCGCGCAGCCACCGCGAACATCCCCGAACGCATCCTTCATCTTCCTGGCCGCCTTATCCAAGCTCCCGTGCAGTCTCGGCGGCACCAGCGCACCCATGGCCTCCTTCACAGCGCTCATGTGCAGCGGGCCCAGGCTCGGTTCCACGACATCGAACACGCGACCATCCCACCGCCCACACGCCACCCACCGATCCACCATCATGTCAGCGACACGGCCCAACAACTCCACTCCGTCGTCGTCCGGGCGCTCCCGCGACAGCCGCGCAGCGGCAGCCCTCAAACGCCCCCGCAACTCTTCCACCGTGTCAACACCAGAGAAATCCTCTGCATCCCCACCCGCCAGCTCCCGCGCGGCCTCGCGTTCCTCCAACGTCACACCGCGCACCCTCTTCCGGTCCAGGAGCCTGTCAGCCACGGCGGTCAGACGCCGCCGCGCGACGTCATCACCCCCCGCCTCGGCATCGACAGCCTCAGCCAACGCGGACACGCACGGCGCGCCGTCCTCACCCCAGAGCCAAGTGTCATCATCCACCACTCTGTTCAGACCTCTGAGCCTCTCCGCCTGCGCCGCACGGACGGTCTCGAGACGGCCCAACAATCTCCCCGCCGCACACCTCTCCTCTGCGGTCCACAAATCCGCCTCGCAGTACCCATACTTCCGCAACGTTGACGAAGCGCGCGCCTCCAACCGCAGCTCGAACCGACGGCGCTCCCGGAACGCCGTCGTGTGCCTGGCCCGCATGAAGTCCGCGTACTCCGGCAAGTCTTCCTCGAACACCAAGTCCCACGGATGCCTGACGCGCGTCGTTGCGACGAACCCGATCCCAGCGACGGCCGCGGTCTTCGCCGACATGTGCACGCGGACTTTCGCCAACGTCATCCCCTGCGCCTTCCAGTGCGTCAAAGCCCACGCCAGCTGCAGCGGGTAGTTCTCGCGCGCGAGGCCGTCCTCCGTCGTGGACGATACAGTCTGCCTCCAGATGGGCACCCAGTTCTTGCGCACAGGATCGTTCTTGAAGAAAGACCGCGGCTCGCCATTCTCGTCCTTTCCCAGATCGACGTCGTCGAACTCGACGAAAACACAAATGGGCGCCTGCAGATCCGGGCGCGCACTGTTGTGCGGGTCCGCCCCGTCCGGCCACATGTACCCGCGCAGCGTGCCCATCGCCCCGTTCATCAACCCCGCCTCGACCCACAAGTTCTGCGTCAGCAGCACGCGCGCCCCTTCACACATGTGAAGCTCGTTCTCGATCCCTCGGAAATCGTCGGCCGCCATCTCTTCCGGCCGAGATTTACTTTTATCCTTCCAATTGTGATAGGCGCGCAGAGACGCAATGGGCTTGCCACTGGCAGCCGCCACCTGGTACAGCCTCTCCAGGTTCACCCTATCCGCGCCGCAGGCACCCGACGCCCGATCCTTCCTGCCATCCATCAGCAGCGGCGCCGTCTCGAACGCTGCGAGCTCCTCCCTGCCCTCCTTCGTCATCTGCAGCACCGACCTGTTCCGGCGCCTCAACCACGCATGATCCGACTGGTCCCACGTGCACTGCGCCATTCCTTTGGTCACCTCCAGAAAACGATCGGCATCCCGCCGGTACTCCGCCTGCCGCTCGGCGGACAGACCCTCCTTCTTCCCACTCCATCTGTGCACGCGCCGTAGCACGGCGACGTCCTGGAACGTATTGCGCACAAACTGGCCCGTGGCCACCAACTTCTCCGTGCTCCACGCATCGTCTGGAGTGCGCTCCGCCCCCCTCGGCTTATTTTTCCCATGCCCCTCATACTTGCCCATTCGATACAACGGATCGTCGCCGATGGGCGGCGCCTGCTGCGGATCTCCTGCCAGCACGACATCCTTCCCGCCGAGATACACTGGCTCGTCCTCCTCCATCTTCCTCCCCTTTCCTCCTTGTCCGCCTCCTCCGCGTGCCGCAAACTTCGCATCCGTGCCCAGAGTGTCCTGCACCTTGTACTCGATCTTCCCCAACATCTGCCGCCCGATCATACTCATCTCATCCAACACAAACAGCTTCGCCTGCCGCAACCGGCCCCGCGTCCGCAAGAAGCGTTCACCGCCCTTTTGCTTCCAAGGCCCGCAGTACCCCACCGGAACACCGAAAGCCCTGTGCAGAGTAGTCGCCCCATACTTCAACTGGAACGAGGCGCACCCTGTCGGAGCAGCCAGCAAACAGCAATTCCGCACCTCCTCATCAATCTCCGACTGAGAGCGCCTTCCCTCGCGCATCCCACCCCGGAGGCCCGGCACCCGATCCATTCTGGTCCGCGGAGCCGTCTGACGCGCCCTCTGTCGCCTCGCCGCCACAAAACTACGCACCGTGCGCGACTTCCCCGTGCCTGCCACGCCCGTGACCATCAGGCGGAGCGGGTCCTTCTCGGAGTGGCGTCCATCCATAACGATGTCGTGGGCAAACTTCTGCCAGGGGTCCAGGTCTTCGCGCAAGACGACCTCGGCCCCGTCACCCACATTGGCCTTGCCGTACCAGACATCGCGCAGCTCCTCGAGGCGCCGCTTCTCCCCTGTGGACACATTGCACGGTTCATCCAGCCAATTGAAATCCTTCGGGTTCACACGCACCCTCCCGCGAACGTCCTCCCGCGCCACATCCCCGACGCGCACGTCTGCCGCCTGCACCGCGGGGCCCGCCGCGCTAACACGCTCATCCGCTGGGCGGCGATCCCACTCGGACACCTCCCCCGCACCTGCGGCACCCTCCACACCCTCCCCTGGTCGCGGGTCGCGCAACACGATATCCCGAGGCTCCTCGTTGGGATCGTCCTCGGCGTTCTGCGCGAGTCTGTCCACCAGCTCCTCCACGTCCTCCCCCGACTCCGCCGCATCGCTCTCTCTGCCAGCGTCACCCTCCCTCGAGCCACCGTCGGATTCCTGGCCCCCCACGTCGCCCGCGGCGTCGCCCGCCCCAGCGTCACGCCCCTGCTGCCGCGCCCGGTGCCGACGCACCATCTCGCGGCGCGTCCGCCTCAGCAGCTCGCGGTTGGTCCGCACCCCACCAGCCTCCAAGATTGCGCCCAGCACCTCCTTGTAGAACGGATTCGCGCGTTCGTACTGCTCCACGACCCACGCCGGCACCCACTGTCGGAGCATGGGGTCCGTGAGCATCTCCATCAACATATCTCCCCAGAACCGATCCTCCCTGCCCCTCCAAGCCGCCCCCCCCGACTTGAACCACAAATCCTGCACTCCCAGGAACCGATCGCCCCCAGCATGGGGCACGAAATCCGTGGCCCCAATGCAGACTTCCGGCACAGGGCGGACGTCGCGCCGCATCTCTGCACCGATCATGGCTCTGCGGTCCGCCGTCGCCATGTGCCGCCAGTGCGCGATGACGTTCGCCCGCGCGTACGCCTCGTGGCAGGCGTGCTCCACGTTCGCACACTCCGCGCTATAGCCGGGCGTCACCTGCAGGCACACCGCAGGGTTCCCGCGCCTCAGCTTCCCTCGATACACGGCGTACTTCCAGTAAAACTCAAAGAGTGACACATCGCGCACCTCCTCCTCCGTGATGGACCCGTCTCCCCGGGCCCGCTGGCGCCGCACGAACTCCAGGCGCTTGTCGAACTTGTCCACTTTGCTATCCCAGTGAACCGGCTCATCCTCCGACTTGTCCCGCAGTGCGGACGCAGGCTTCAGGGCACGCGCGCCCGTCGTGTTCAGAGTCACGACGGGCATCATGGACAAGACCATTGGCAAGCGCAACCCCAGCAGCGCCACTTCGTAACAATGGTAATCCCTCTCCCCGAGCATCCGAGCGAAGAACTTCTGGATCGAGCGTCGGAGGAAGTCGGTGCCCTCGCCGTCGGGAACGTACGCGCAGACCTCGTTGACGGCGTCGTCCAGCACCTCCTTGATCTTCCGCGAGCCCTTGGGCGCTTTCGTCGCATATTTCGTGACGTACTCCACGACGGCCCACAGGTTCAGGACAGGACGCCAATCGATGTTCCCCATATTGGCCAGGAGCACGTGCTCCTCGTAGCTGTTGCAGAGCCGGTCGTTCCTCGGAAACACCGCCTGCCAGTGGCCCTCCCTGCGCCCCTTCTCCATCCGGAACGGTCTCGGCCCGACGCGGCCCCACCTCTCTCGCGGAAAATCATACCGGCAGAACACGCACCCCTCCTTTCCGCGCGCACACGCATGTACCCCGAGCTTCGGCGGGCCCATGCCATGCTTCGTGTGGCGCGCAACCCTGTTCACCAGCGCGGACACCATTCTCCGAACCGGCTGCACGTCCAACGTCCCTGCTGCCTCGGACTGAAAGGCCTCGTCCAGAACCTTCCGCAAGTTCAAGCACTCCGGCGCAGACGCAGGCACGCTCCGGACCGCCCGGGCCTCCGACGTCTCAGCAGCAGCCTGGTCTTCCATCTCCACGTCAACATCGAAGGCCCCAACCTCGTCGTCCCACGTGTATCTGCACGCGCCCGCGTCATCGTAGCAGGGGTTCCACTCCGAGACCACGTGCCCGAAGAACTCGTAGAACCGCTTCTCCAGAACGCTCTGCAGCGAAACGTTCTCGTGTTCTGGCTTCAGCACGCCGAAATCAGCGCCAGCACCCGTCAAGCGCTGCAAGCGGACCCCCGCGGGACCAGGCCAACCCGCACCCGCGTCCTCTGCGCCGTCACCGCCCTCACCATCCTCCACAGGACTCTCTCCCAGCGCGTCCACAGGCGCGGAAATCTCTCGGCCGACACGCTCGAACGCAACATCTCGGTCGCCTCCCCGACCGCGCGCACCCTCATCAACATCCACGATCACCAACCACCCGCGATCCACCAGCGCGTCAAGCAGCGCATCAGCCCTGCCCACGAACTCATCCTCATCGTCGTCGTCCGCGCCATCCTCACTCCCAGACCCTGAAGCCGCCGTATCCTCACCCCCGCGACCCCTGGATGCACGCGCGCCTGGCCGGCCGGCAGCGGCGCGCAGCACCCGCTCCAGGACCGCGAGAGCAGCGGCGCGGCGCTTCTGCTCCTGCGGGGGCCAAGCCATCGGCCCCGCCTCCAGCGATGGCAAACACGCCGCCAAGTCGCTGGTCACGCTCGGCGGGAGCATGTCGCCCTCCCCGTCCACGTCCGCACGCACCCGCGCAACCTCGGGCCCCGGCAACCCTACGCTGAACCCGTGGTAGTGCAGATTCCCTCCCGCGCCACACTCGGCCCTGGCCATGGCCATGTACTTGAACTGCTCAGAGTGCGGCAGCACTGCGGGCATCACCATCCGCATGTTCAGCTCCACCCGCAGGGCCATCATGTACGCCACCAGGTCCGGGTTGTCCCGAGCGAACCGAAAGCGCTCCTCTCGCCCGTCACCCACCCAATCCCCGAGAGCGCGCTCCCCTGCCGCCCGCGCCCCCCGGCCTCCTCCCATGCGCTGAATGTCAAACGCGGCATTGTAGAACGGATTCTGCGTCCACCAGATGGACGGGTGCCGGCCGAGCCCGACAACATCCGGCACGAGAGGCCGCCTGCGCTGAGTCCGACCGTTCCCCGCCGGCAGGTCCATCTCGCGCAGGAACCGCCTGCCGACATGCTCCGCGCCGTCCGCCAGAGGGCCCTCGACCCAGGGCGGGTGCCAGGACAGGTGCTTCACGGTACTCTGCAACTTCTTGGACTCATAGGACCAATGCATCGTGGTCGAGGGCACGTCGCGCCCAACGTTCGCCAGCTGACCCACCAGGATCCGCACACGGTCCTCGCTCTCCAAGATCTGCCTGAGCCCACCCTTGGTCATCACACTCGGGCCCTGCACCGCGAGCCCCGCCCGCCTGTACATGGTCCGATACACGCCGAAACCCTTCGCCCGGGCCTCGTTCAGGAGCAGCACGTTCACCATGGCCCACATCACGCGCTGCCCACGCGGACCACCAACGAACTGCCCGGTGCGGTAGCGCATCAGGTGCTGCACCCACTCCTGCACGGAGACCTGGCGAGGGCGGTCCTCGAAGAGGTCGCCGATGCCCATCGGGAACTCCAACGGGAACGCCCTCGCGAAGCGACCGACAGAGCGCGCCGGGATCGGGTCGTCACTCTGGCCGGGCCACCCGTAAATCATCCGCTCTCCCGTCCGCGCGACCACCTCGTCCTCGTCAAACTCCGGCAAATTCTCCTCCACGCACCCCGTATCCTTGTCCTGAGCAGCTCCCACGAACCTGCCGGCCATGGCCAACTCCAGCATCACATCGTCCAGGACCAACTCCGGAGTCACGCCCCCGTCTGGGTCAGAGAACGGCCCCCCGACCCGCGGCCCGATCCAGTCCACGAGGAAATCGACGCGCACGCACTCCACGGGCACCCGATCCCTCTGCACGGCCACCACTGTGCTCTCCCCCCGCGCCGCGTCCAGCAAGCGCCCGAACAGGTCCTCCGTCGTCTCGTCATCACCAAACTTCAGCCCCTCCAAATGGCCCTCCGCCTCCGGCTGCAGCCCCGCCCACCATCGCTGCACAGCCCCGCCGTACCTGAACTGCGCCTTCTCGAGCCAAGCACTGAACACATCGTGATCGACGGCCATGGCCTCGTCTCCGTCCCCGACATCGAACTGGTCCTCATCTGCCTCCATCGCACCACCGTCGCCCGCGGCGTCCTGGCCGCCCTGGTCGCCACGCTGTGCGCCGTCGCCGTCGCGGACTCTCGCCCCTCGCTGAGCCTCATCACGCGGCCCCACGAAGTGCACGTCGAAACCCGCGGCAATGAACTGCCGCGGCGTGACGACGTCGACGCCACACGGAACAGTATCCCTGGCAATGGCCTCCGCCCGAGTCACCGGCCCCGGCCCCTCGGCTTCCCCCGCCTCGTCCCCCGACAGCACGGCGCCGTCGTCGCTCTCCTTCGGCGCATAGCACCGGATGATGTCGTCGTCCGGCAGCACATCAAACAAACGCGGGTCGTAGTACTTGTGCATGGGCTCATTCGCAGTGCCGCCCAGGCGCCAGGGCCCGTACGAGCCGGCGAACGCGCACAGCGCCCGCAGCAGGTGCCCACAGTAGCGCCAGCGCACGTGCAGGCCCTCGACCACCTCCTTCCCGAAACCAACGTTCCGCCGCAGCATCAGACTGAAGGGCACCTTCCTCGGGTGCCAGGGCAGCATCACCCGCGGCTCCACGTTCTCCTGAAGCTCCCTCCCCCTGCCGCCATGGTCGTAGTCGATGATCACTTCCCCACTGAGCAGCACCTCCGCGACCCGACCGGGAAACACCAGGCGCCCGTACACGTCCACGCCGAAGCGCTGCCGCTCCTCGTCCGTGCCCCCCGCGGCAATGCGCTCCGGGCGGTGCGGGTCGTCGGGGCGCTCGCCAGGTCCGCGCACCGAGTTCACGCGATCCCCGACGCGGTACCCCTTCATTAGCTCGTGACGCCGCGCGAACCCGGCCACATCCTGCGGGAACGAGATGATGTTCTTGCGGAACTTGCGCAGCCCTGTCCGAGACACGGTGGCCAGATGCACCTGCATGTGGTCCAGAGCAATGAGCAGGCTCTCCGTGAGCGTGGCCTGGTCGAACAGGTCGCGCAGGTCATCGGAGGGAAACCGGAAGCACGGGTCCATGTGATTCTCCGCGGTGCGGAGACCCACCACCTGATACAAGTCGTCTTCCGTGGGCGCGGCCGCCGCCTGCTTGTCCAGATCCCGCCTACACCGCATGCACACGCCCGCGCACTCCAGGGCGAAGCCATCCGGCGGGTCGCTCGGCGGCACCTCGTCCCACTCGGCCACCTCCGTGCTGCACGCAGCCAGCCCGTCCCCGCCGCGACGCAGCAGCAGCATCTCATCCGCCAGCTGGTCCGGCGGCTCGAAGGCAGGGTGGAACGCCGGGAACCGCTCCTGGCACTCGTGGCACGTGAACTTCACCATGCGCGTCAGGATCGCCTGCGCCGCCTGCACGGCCCGCACGGACGCATCGCGCAGCTGCACGTCATACTTCGCCACGCGCAGCGGCACCGTCTTCAGCGCCAGCAGCATGCACTTCTGGTGTACGTCCCCTGCAGCAACACGCGCTCGTTGGTTTACACGCCCGCCGCAGCGCTCGCGCAAACGCGCCTCCACACGAATCTCCCAATGCTCCGATTCTGGCGCTGATCCAAACACAAACGACTCCGCGACGCCCGGGCCGGCACCTTCCGACGACCTCCCAGGCGCCCATCTGGTCCGAATAACGGCCCGCAAATCATTCCCGTACCGACCGCGCTTCTTCGCTCGGCGCCCCCGGCCACGACCCGCGCGACCCGCCCCCCGAGCTCCCTGACCGGCCTGCTGCAGCGCGTCGAGCCCCTCCTTCGCAGTGCGCTCGCCCGCGCCGCCCTCGGGCAGCAGCCCCGCCACGCCGGCGTCCTCCTGCAGCTGGCCCACCCAGACGCGCCCGGGATTCTCCCCCTCCTCTGCTCTGCGCTCCCGCGGGCCCTGGCCCCGCCACCACGCCCCCGCCATGTGCGCGGGCTCCGTCCACCCGGCAGGCCGCTCCACAGGCAACACGACCACGTCGTCATCCCGAACCACGTTCGCTGCGAAGCCGGCCGCGACCCGCGACTCGCGCTGCCACAGAGCCTGGAAATCATCCGCATCGCCCCCGTCCGGCTCATCGCAGCACCGCACCGCCCGCCACTGCGCCCCGCCGCTCTCGGACACGACCGGCGTCTGCAACATACTACACTCGAAACGCACTCGGGGCCACTCCGAGCGACGACGGAAATCCTCCTCCACGGCTATCGCCTCCCAAGACGAACGCTCCGCGCTCGGCCCACGACCGCGCGCGCGATCCTCCAGCTCCAGCAGCACGCGCCCGAACTGTCCTGGCCGCCCCGGCTCCATCAGCGCAACCCACAACTTATCGCCGTCCGACCCCTGGATCCGAAAACTACCCCGGTCGCACTGACGGCACAACACCAGGTACTCGCGGACGGCACCGACCAATGCCACCATCCGCTTGTCCTTGAGGTGGGGCACGGACGCAACTGCCCACGCCCGCGCATCCCCACCTCCGGTTCGCGACAATCCCGCGCGGCGCGGCGCGCTCCCGCGCCCTTCCTCGGCCGCTCGCGCCCCCGCCAGGTCTGCCTCCGTCGGCGGCCCAGCACCAGCGAAACGCACCAGCTCCGCATCGAGCGCGCTGCGCACCTCGCGCGGCAGCGGCGCCGCGTCTTCTTCCGAGGCGCACTCATGATCTGACGCAGAACGCTCGTCGTCGCAATCGAAGGCCGATAACTCCGCCATGCCGCCGAATGTCTCGTCACCACCGCCCTCCTCGTCCACGGCTCCGCGGAGCGCGCCGCCCGCTTCGGCCCCTTCTTCGGCGGACGTCTTGCGCTCGAGTCTCCGGCGCCCCCGGCGCGCCTCCGGCACCTCCGCGCCCCCCTCGCCAGCTCGCCCCTCCTCCGCGCCCCTGCGCCCCGCTCCGCTCGCAGCGGCCTCCGCCTCGGACGTCTTGCGCCCCAACCGCCGCTTCCGCGCCCCGCCGCGCACCGCGACGGGCTCGGCAGCCTCCGCCTCGGATGTCTTCCGCCCCAGGCGCCGCTTCCGAGCGCCGCCGCGCATCTCCCCCCCACCGACGCCCTCGTCCGCGCCGCCGCCCTGCTGCATCGCACCCTCCACGGCGTCGCCGCCCCCCCCACCGAGCGCAGCGCCCTGGTCTCTCGACGCACCAGCCGCCGCCGCACACCGATGCGCCGCCCCCGTCAACCACCCCTCCCAATCCAAGTCGGTGTCGCGAACCCTGTAGTACTCATCCCCTCGCGCGCGCGCAGCGCAGGCAGGCAGAAGCAGGCGCCAGCAGTGGCACCGATCGCACTGCGCCCAATTCCGCATACAGAACAAGTGCGACGCCCCGTCGTCGGCTCCCCCGCACGCCTCGGGCCTGGCGCCGCCGTCGCCGCCCCCCTGCGGATCCTCTCCGGGCGCATGCCCCATTTTCTCGTTCGCGTGCAGCCTGTTCTCCTTCGAACGCGGATCAATGTGCGGATAGCACTGCGGGCCTGCGTACGGCTTCAGATACTGCTGCTTCATTGGGTACCGCCGGATCTCCTCGCTGGTCAACCGCAACGCCTCCACGCAGTCCTTCTCGCTACAATCCATTTCGGAAGCTTGCAGCTGCCCCAGGTACTTGTTGAAGACCGCCCTGCTGTACCACATGAACACCTTCCCCCCCTGCTGCCCATTGTAGGACTCCCTCTCCGATCCGAACCGAGTAGTTCCCTCCCCGCAGCGATCCTGCAGTGTCCGCACCCCTGCCCCCTTCTCGTATACGAAGCCAGAACGGCCATAGTTCTTATGGATTCGGAGATTGTCATGGACTTGCTTGAGGCACTGCTCGTACTCACTGTTCGTTAACACAAATCGCTTGTGCTCGTCCACCTCACACAAGGACTTCAGCTCAGGCTTCATCTTCGACGCCACGTCCCACATCGCGTGCCGCGCGTACCACTGCTTAGATGGCTTGTTCGCCTTCAGCGCGAACTCCTTGAACTTATCCAACGCGCCTGCAGGAATCGGGCCCCTGACGCGCCCGTGCGGGCACCCATATCGAGCGCACTTCCCGCACACGTCGCTCCCCGTCTTCGGCCGAAACCGGCACTGCTCTCGCCCCCAGCCCCCCCCCCACGTCAGCCCTTTGCAGCGGTCCTCGTCCACGTAATCCGGCTGGAACTGCCGGGACTCTGCCTCGGACGCAAGCGCCCCGTCCGCGGCCCCGCGCTTCCGGCGCGCTCTCCGGGCACCGCGCGGACGCGCGGCCGGCCCGCTGCCATCGCTTGCACCATCGTCAGCACCCCCGACGTCCACGGTCACTCCAGGAAGGACAGGCATCTCCTCGCCATCAGAATCGCTCGGCGGCGCCGCGGCCGAAGCCGCGCCCCGAAGAGCGCGCCTCGCAGCCGCTGCCTGCGGTGCGACGGCGTCCGATCGCGCCCGAGCAGCCCCCGCGTCATCCTCTTCCACCGTAACCCCTGGAAGCATCGGCATGTCCTCACCCGAATCGCTCTCGTCCCCAGACGCACGGCCATGCGTGGCGGCCGCAGCTGCAGGTCGACGAAGCACGGACGCCCCCGCAGCATCGCCCGAATCGGCATCGTCGACGGTGACTCCCGGGATGACTGGCATGTCCTCGCCAGACGACGACGGCGCCCCATCCTCACCAGTCGCGCGTCGCTGCCGCGCAGCAACGGCCGCCATGGAAATTGGGTTCTGCGCACCTCGGAAATGCGCACCTCGCTTGCTTTTCGCGGCTGCCTTCTTTTTCGGCGCACTCCTCTTCGGCGCGCCTGCAATCGACCGCAGCCACGGCGCGGCGCCTGCGGCTCCGAGAGATACGCCAGCGGCCAAGCGACCGTCCACATCAACGACCGTCGCGACATGGCCCTCTGGGTACCACACAACGCTGCCGATCTCGGCCCCCCCCGCGGAACCCAAAAACCACGCGCCGGAACACTCCCCACGCAGTAAACCATCTGCACTCTCCGCCTCATAGACTCGCATCCTCGAACGGCGCGCCTCCAGCCAATCCTGCACGAGAGCAAAGTTCGCCTTCTCCGCCGCGTCACCGCACGCCCCAGCTCCGGAATCATTAGCGCACTGCAACTCGAAGAAGCCCTCCGCCTGCGCGCGCGCGCCAGCACCCCCGCACCGAGCGACACTCAATTGCAGACACTTATTCCGCCACGGCCCCAGGCGATCTCCCGCATCAACAACTCCGAGTCGCCCCGACGCGACGCCACGTCGAAGGCGCCGCCTCCACGCACGGGACGCGCCAAACCCCCCAGCAGCACCGAGTCGTCCCACGCGGGAACACACATCGCAGGACACACCGCCCAGCGCGGCGAAGACACAGGCCACGCGCAAAGCCGCATCGCCAACGCACTGCCCCGCCCTCTGCGACGCCCTCCAGGCAGCGCCCCCCACGCACTCGTCCGCGCCCCGGCCCGCCCTGGCCTTGGCAGCGCCGATGCCAATGCCGGGGGAGAACCTGCGCGCGCACACGCGCCGCCCCCCGCACCTCCGCGCGGAGAGCCCACGCAGGCCACAGTAAAACCACTTGGCGACCCGAACCTTCGCGGCAGACGGCGCCGCATCGGACGGAGCGTCCACGTCGCGCCAGAAGCTCTCTCTCTCTTTCCACATCCGCGCGCGCGCCATCGCGCGCGTCACAGCGCGGCCACCCGAAAGAACTTGTGGCCTTGGCGGGAACAGACCCAGCGCAGCAAAAACTGAAACTGCAATCAGCGCAACCTCCCCGACTGACAGCGCAGACACCCGCGCTTCCAGAGACGACAGCGCCACGCGCGGGGTGGACACCGAATCGACAGCCCGCGCCGCTCGGGCATTCAGAAACTGCTGCAGTCGCGCGCTTCTCCGCCCCCCCAGCGCCGCGCGGGACACCCGGGCACGCCGCGGCGACTCATCGCGCGCACGCGGCGACTCATCGCGCGGAAGAAGGCGCGGCACGACTGGAAGCGGGACACGGACCGCCATCTCTTCGTTACGCGCCGCCGCCGCCTCCGTCCGCCGCGCCCACTCCGCCTCCCGCCGCGCACAGCGCGACCTCCGAAGCGACGCGCGGCACGCCTTGCGATGCGCTTTCTGCTCGCGCTGCGCTGCCTCCCAGGCGGCATCATCCACGACTTCCTCCCTGATCACGTCGTGCTCTGCGCGCAAGCTCTCACGCAGCCGGTCCTCCCACTCCACAGATCCCCCCAGCTGCGGGGCGCGCTCCGCGCCCCGCACAGACGGAGCCCGGACCGAGACCACGGCCGCGACAGAAGCCGAGGCCAACGCCACTGCCAAAGAGGAAGCCGGGACCGGGGCTGACCAGACGACGTCGTCAGCTCCAAACCAATCGTCGTCATCGTCATTCTCGTCGTCGTCGTCACAATCGCTGGCGGCAAAAGCATCAAGTTCCCCCGCGTCGAAATCCTCTATAAATTCACGGCCATCACTGCTTTCCCACGGCGAATGATCAGCGAGCCGCGCTGGGACGGGCAAAGCG
>CAUYUJ010004779.1:0-20000 GCA_963575745.1 Prorocentrum cordatum | reverse complement strand
GCCGCGGCCGCGGCTGGAAGAAGAAAACCACCGCGAAAAATTCGCGATAGTTTCCCCCTCCCAGCCGCGGCCGCAGCCGCAGCCGCAGCCGCGGCCGCGGCCACGGCTGGAAGAGGAAAACCACCGCGAAAAATTCGCAATAATTTCCCCCTCCCAGCCGCAGCCGCAGCCGCGGCCGCGGCCGCGGCCTGGAAGAGGAAAACCACCGCAAAAATTCGCGATAATTTCCCCCTCCCAGCCGCGGCCACAGCCACAGCCAGAGCCGCAGACGCGGCCGCGGCCGCGGCTGGAAGAAGAAAACCACGCGAAAAATTCGCGATAGTTTCCCCCTCCCAGCCGCGGCCGCAGCCGCAGCCGCAGCTCCAGCCGCGGCCGCGGCTGGAAGAAGAAAACCACCGCGAAAAATTCGCAATAATTTCCCCCTCCCAGCCGCGGCCGCAGCCACAGCCAGAGCCGCAGCCGCAGCCGGAGCCGCAGCCGCGGCCGCGGCCGCGGCTGGAAGAAGAAAACTACCGCGAAAAATTCGCGATAGTTTCCCCCTCCCAGCCGCGGCCGCAGCCGCAGCCGCAGCCGCGGCCGCGGCCACGGCTGGAAGAGGAAAACCACCGCGAAAAATTCGCGATAATTTCCCCCTCCCAGCCGCGACCGCAACCGCAGCCGCAGCCGCGGCCGCGGCCGCGGCTGGAAGAGGAAAACCACCGCGAAAAATTCGCGATAAAGCCACAGCCGCAGCCTCAAATCTATGTTACATACTTCATATCATAATCATTTGTGATCCTTCGATTGCACAACTACGCTGCTTACTTCATATTACTCCGCGGCACCTCCTCTCTGCCCACCGCGGCTCCTCCTATCCTTGTTTGTTGCCTCCGCGGCACCCCCTCTCTGCTGAGGGGCGGAGGTGGCTCGGGCGGCTGCGGCCTTCGGTTTCACTGACGAGATGTACTAGAAGCTCAGGACCTGGGCATCCTTTCTAAGGCCCGTACGGTCCATCTCAGCAACTCTCTATCCCCGCTACACCTCCAGTCCGTCTTACGTTGCGCTCTGGCCCGAGTTTAGGAAACAGGGCGCCCCCACACGGTCTAACTTGGGACTAGCCCCTTTGACCGTGTGCCGCAACCGTGTTCCCAGGGACGAAGCCTGCCACAGCTCCGCCCCAGCAGTCTCTGGCAACTGCCCGTACCACCAGTCCTTGGGTCCGGCTCCCGCCAGTTCTTGGGTTGGTCGCCCGCCGGCTTGAGGGTCCGGTCTCCCCTTAGGAATGGGATTGCTCCCGGGTCCAGTGGCCCGCCAGTTCTCGGGTTGGTCGCCCTGGAATGGGATTTATCCCTCCCTGCCGTCGGTGAGCAGTTTAACGACATACTCAGGTCAAAATAATCCAAACCAAAGCCCGAGCCCGAGCCGAGGCCTGAGCCGGGGCCTGAGCCCGAGCCCGAGCCCGAGCCCGAGCCCGAGCCCGAGCCCGAGCCCGAGCCCGAGCCCAAGCCCAGGCACGGGCCCGAGCCCGAGCCCGAGCCCGAGCTCCAGCCCCAGCCCCAGCCCCAGCCCGAGCCCGAGCCCGAGCCCGAGCCCGAGCCCGAGCCCGAGCCCGAGCCCGAGCCCGAGCCCGAGCCCGAGGCCGAGCCCGAGCCCGAGCCCGAGCCTGGACCCGAGCCCGAGCCGGCGCCCGAGCCCGAGCCCGAGCCCGAGCCGCCCGAGCCCGAGCCGAGGCCCGAGCCCGAGCCCGAGCCCGAGCCCGAGCCCGAGCAGGTCGTTAAACTGCTCGCGCAAGAAGGAAACAAACAGAAGAGACCGAGAGAGAAAGGACGGGAAAAGCAGAGAAGGAACCAGAGAAGAAAAGAGCGATAACTGGGCGCCAGCGGTAAACCGTCAACCTTGGTTACCGCCGGGGAACTCGTAGAGCTTCCAAGCTGAGAAAACCGAGAGCACCTACCAACATTCTGACTCATAGTGAATATTGTTTGACCTCTGAATGCGACAAGCGGACGCGTCTCATCAGACCGAGTTCAGACCTCTGAATGCGACAGGCGGACGCGTCTGATATCTGCGAATCCACTCATGTGATTACCAGCCCTGCACCCCCCCTACAGCCCGAGTTAAGTGCAGGAAACCGACAGCATCTCTCAGGATGACTCGAATAATATAATAGTTTCGCAGACCTGTTTCGAGCAGTACACCAAGTTATGACCTCGCGAATCGACTAACGAACGCGCCTGATGTGTGCAAATCGATTTCTATAACCCGCAGCACTGTAGCCCTCCCGCAGCACGAGTTGAGTGCAGAAAATTGAGAGCAATCAATGTTCACGATGATTCGACGAATAGTTTCGCGAACCGAGCTCGCACAGCAGGCCAAGTTCAGAGCTCTCGATACAACAGACAAACGCGCCCGATAATTCCCAATCGATGTATGTGGCTGTAGGCTGTAGCTGCCAATAGCTCGAGTTAAGTACATAAAATACCGAACGTTTGTGAAGATGACTCGAATAATAAGAATAGATTTGCGGACCTAGCTCGGCTATCAGACCGAGTTCAGACCTCTGGAGTCAAGAGGCGAACGCTTCTGATGATTCTGAGTGCGATAGCTGTGCTTACGAGCACTGTAGCTGCCCTGCAGCTCGGATTAAGTAGAAAATACCCACCACGCGTATGAAGTTCAGTCGAATGAATAGGTTTGCGGACCTAGCTCGGCTAGCAGACCGAATTCAGACCTATGGATTCAACAGGCGAACGCGGCTAATGATTCTGAGTGCAATAGGTGTGCTTACCAGCACTGTAGCTGCCCCGCAGCTCGAGCTAAGTAGAAAATACCCACAACGCATATTAGGCTGACTCGAATAATACGGTTTGCGGACCTAGCTCGGCTAGCAGAGCGAGTTCAGACCTCTGGATTCAACAGGCGAACGCGCCTGATGATTCTCAGTGCGATAGATGTGCTTACCAGCTCTGTAGCTGTCCTACAGCTCGAGTTAAGTACAAAATACCGACAACGCATATCAAGATGACTCGAAACGGCCGTTCCCGCCAGTGTGCTTTTTGGCAGTAAAAAGTACCCGATCGAGCTGAGATCAAGATGGCGAGCGGTAATAAGATCGAATATCACGAGGAAAAATACTAGAGCTCAAACGAATTGTTGAATTTCGAGATTTTCAACCGACCAAAATTTGTGAAAAGTTTCAGTTCTTTCTTTTCGAGCCAAGTAGCTCTCCGGCGCGCCGGAACTGGCGCCGGCGGTGAACCGTCAACCTGGTCACCGCCGGAACCTCATAGAGCTCCTAACACGCGTAAGAGTGTTCAGTATCAAACAAGAGGGCTTCTGGAAGCATTTCTCGAAGAAGAGAAAACACGAGTTTTTTCATGTCGACATGAAGATGGTTGCGCCAAGTGTTTTGATAGTAAAAGTGCATCTAGAGAGCTCATACTGGGAACCGGCGGTAAACCGTCAACCAGATTACCGCCGGGACCCTCGTAGAGCTCTTTCCTAACACCGTGCTTCTCGTAATACATTAAGAGAGCTTCTGCAGCGAGAAACGCAAAAATCGAAAAATCACGTTTTTCTGTTTTCAGCCAACGTTGGTTCCCCCAAGTGTTTTGATAGTAATACTGTTCCTACAGACCTGAAAATTTTACTAGCGAGTGCAGCATAACTCACTACAGGTGCGAAAAATCTGAGCTCTCAAAATGAATTGTCAAATATCTTTCAAATATTCGCAAAACCACCCAAAAGTTGTCACACTGGGCGCCGGCGGTAAACCGTCAACCTGGTTACCGCCGGGGACCTCGTAGAGCTCTTTTCTTGCCCAGCTCCTCGGAACACGTGAAGCAAGCTTAAGCGAGAGCCAAAAAACTCTAAAAAAATCGATCGCATACAAATAGTTTTGCGGACTTAGCTCGAAAAGCAGACCCTGTTCAGAGCTCTAGATGCTTCAGCCAAACGCCCTTGATGATTCTGTATCGGTTTCTGTGCGTACCACCTCTGTAGCTGTGCTACAGCTAGAGTTAAGTGCAGAATACCGACAGCGCCTCTAAAGAGAACTTGAGAAATACGAATAGCGTTGTGGACCTAGCTCGACTAGCAGAACGAGTTCAGGCCTCTCGATGCAACAGACGCAAGCGCCTGGTGATACTGAAGCAGTTTATGTGCGCACCAGCTCTGTAGCTCCTCTGAATCTTGAGTTGAGTACAGAAAACCAGCATCACTGGTGAAGATGTTACAAACCTAGCTCGAGTAGCAGACCGAGTTCAGGCCTCTGGATGCAACAGGCGAACGCGCCTGATCATTCTGACTCGGTGTCTGTGAGTATCAGCTCTGTAGCTCTCAAAATCTCGAGTTAAGTACAGAAAACCGTGAACGCGTGTCAGGATGACTCGGAACGCAGTTGGTTCCAGCAAGTCTTTTGATAGTAATATTGCAGCTACGGGCCTGAGAATTTAACTGGCAGACGCGGCATAGCCCACTACACGTGAGAATAATACCGATTCTCAGATTGAATTATCAAATATCTTTCAAATCAAAGCAAAACCGACCCAAGGTTATCACATTGTCTCTTTTGGTCGGGTCGGCCAACTAGCTCCACCCCGCGCCGGAATTCCTCTAGCTCATCGATGCCGAAGAGCTCTACGAGGTCTTTTTGGACTGCCAACGTGAAGTCGGTCCCTGGCTTCGCTCGGGAGAATTTTTCAGAGGAATGAACTAAGAATTTGTGAGGTAACTTCTGTAATGCCAAGCTTTGCTCTGCGCGAATAGCAGCCCAAACGAATTGTTAGAACTGCAAAATCAGCTGAGCCAGGCCGCGGAAGGTATGATCGCGTCCCTTTTCGACATTTCGCCAACTAGCTCCACCCTGTCGCCGAATTCCTCCAGCTCTTCTACCCTCAGAGCTCTACGAGGCACTAGAAGTGCAAGCAGACGCCTGAGAGAACTAGAAGTGCAAGCAGATAGCTTCTGATGGCATTTTCTACAAAACTGGAAAATTGCATTTTTGGACTGCCAGCGTGAAGTCGGTCCCCGGCTTCGCTCGGGAGAATTTTTCGACGGAATGAACAAAGAATTTGTGAGGTAACTTCTGTAATGCCAAGCTTCGCTCTGCGCAAATAGCAGCCCAAACGAATTGTTAGAACTGCAAAATCAGCTGAGCCCGGCCGCGGAAGGTATGATCCCGTCCCTTTTCGACATTTCGCCAACTAGCTCCACCCTGTCGCCGAATTCCTCTAGCTCTTCAACCATCAGAGCTCTACAAGGCATTGTCCGCCTCGGCCAAGTGGCCCAACTAGCTCCACCTCGCGCCGGAATTCCTCTAGCTCATCGACGACGAAGAGCTCTACGAGGTATTAAGACGCTGAGGCCCTCATAATCGTTTACAGGTGCGAAAAATCTGCTTTCTCAAACTGGCGCCGGCGGTGAACCGTCAACCTGGTCACCGCCGGGAACCTCGTAGAGCTCATTTCACGCGTAAGAGTACTCGGAGTCGAAGAGAGGGCTTCTGGAAGCATTTCTCGAAAAAGAGAAAAATTGATGTTTTTTCCTGTCGACATGAAGATGTTGGAACCGGCGGTGAACCGTCAACCAGGTCACCGCCGGCACCCTCGTAGAGCTCTCGTCTCACACCGCGCTCCTTAGAACATTGAGAGCAAGCTTCTGGAGTGCGAAACGAAAAAATCGAAGAATCACGTTTTTCTGTTTTTATCAAAGTCGGTTCCGGCAAGTGTTTTGATAGAAATACTGCACCTACGAACCTGACAATGTTACTGGCAGATGCGTCTTAACCCACTACAGGTGCAAAAAATCTGCTTTCTCAAAATGAATTCTCAAATATCTTTTAAAAAAATTGCAAAACCACCCAAAAGTTAACACTTCGAGGTACAGGTGCGAAAAATCTGCTTTCTCAAAATAAATGGTCAGGTTGCAGCGGGTCCGGGAGCGTGGCTTCCAAACGCTTCCCAATACGCGTGGCTCAAGGGTGCGCGAAGCGCCTCGGCAGAGCTTCGGCAGAGCTTCCCCAGTGCTCGCAGGCTCCTAGGCAGAGGTGTCGCGGTAGGTTTCACAGAGCCCCGCGCGTCGTAAAAGACGCCCTCGCAGGCGTCTCCTGCGAGGTCTCCAGCGCCCCACGCACGTTCCAGGCGGCCTGGCAGAGGTCGCCGTGCGGCGCTTTGGAGCGCTCTGCGCTCCGCGCCTTGCCTCGCTGCCCGGGTTTTCGACTGGGCGCCGGCGGTAAACCGTCAACCTTTCTTACCGCCGGGGGACTCGTAGAGCTTCCTGACAGTAAATAGCGTGGAAAAAAACTCCAAAGGACGACCAGTTTTTCAGCCCAAGCGATTTCACACCTCTCAAGATGACTCTAACAAAGAACAAACAGTTTCGCAATCCAGTTCGAGTATCAAACCGAGTTCAGACCTCTGAATGCGACAGGCGGGCCCGTCTGATGTCTGCGAATCCACTCATGTGATTCCCAGCCCTGCAGCCCCCCTACAGCCCGAGTTAAGTGCAGAAAACCAGCAGTATCGACTCGAATAATAAAATAGTTTCGCGGACCTAGTTTGAGCAGCAGACCGAGTTTCAAGCTCTGGAATCGACAGACAGACGCGCCTGATGTGTGCAAATCGATATCTGTGACCCGCAGCACTGTAGCCCTACCCAGCACGAGTTGAGTGCAGAAAATCGAGAGCACTCTTCAAGATGATTCGGACAATACGAATAGTTTCGCGAACCTAGCTCAGGCAGCAGGCCGAGTTCAGAGCTCTCGGTTCAATAGACGAACGCGAATGGTGATTTCCCATCGATGTCTGTGACAATGAGCCCTGTAGCTGCCCTACAGCTCGAGTTAAATACAGAAAACCGAGAGCGTCTGTCAAGATGACTCCAATAATGCGAATAGGTTTGCGAACCTAGCTCGGCTAGCAGACCGAGTTCAGACCTCTGGATTCAACAGGCGAACGCGCCTGATAATTCTGAATGCGATAGGTGTGCTTACCAGCTCTGTAGCTGCCCTACAGCTCGAGTTAAGTACAAAATACCGACAACGCGTATCAAGATGACTCGACACGGCCGTTCCCGCCGGGACGCTTTTTGGCAGTAAAAGGTACCCGATCGAGCTGAGATCAAGATGGCGAGCGGGAATAAGATCGAATATCACGGGAAAAAATACTAGAGCTCTAACGAATTGTCAAATTTCGAGAACAAAACTGGGCGCCGGCGGTAAACCGTCAACCTTTGTTACCGCCGGGGGACTCGTAGAGCTTCCTGACAACATATACTGTCGGAAAAAATTGCAGAGAACGAATAGTTTTTGAGCCCAACTCGAGTATCAGACCGAGTTCAGACCTCTGAATGCGACAGACGGACGCGTCTGATGTCTCCGAATCGATTCCTGTGATTACCCGCCCTGCAGCCTCCCTACAGCCCGAATTAAGTGCAGAACGCCGACAGTAGCTCTCAAGATGACTGGAAATATGCGAACAGTTTCGTTCTGGATCGCGCAACAGACTGAGTTCAGAGCTCAGGATCCAACAGGCGAACGCGCCCGATGATTCTGAGTGCGATAGGTGTGCTTACCAGCACTGTAGCTGCCCTACAGCTCGATTTAAGTAGAAAATACCGACAACGCGTATCAAGTGGACTCGAATAATACGAATAGGTGTGCGGATAGCTCGGCTAGCAGACCGAGTTTAGACCTATGGATTCAACAGGCGAACGCGTCTGATCATTCTGAGTGCGATACGAGTGCTTACCAGCACTGTAGCTGCCCTACAGCTCGAGTTAAGTAGAAAATACCGACAACGCGTATCAAGTTGACTCGAATAATAGAAACAGGTTTGCGTACCTAGCTCGGCTGACAGACCGAGTTCAGACCTCTGGGTTCAACAGGCGAACGCGCCTGATGATTCTGCATGCATTAGCTGTGCTTACCAGCTCTGTAGCTGCCTTAGAGCTCGAGTTATGTTCAGAAAACCGATAGCGCGTATCAAGATGAATCGAAACGGCCGTTACCGCCACCGTGCTTTTTGGTCTTCAAAGTTACCCGATTGAGCTGAGATCAAGATGGAGAGCGGAAATAAGATCGAATATCACGGGAAAAAATACTAGAGCTCTAACGAATTGTCAAATTTCGAGAACGAAATTTTAAACCGAGCAAAAGTCATCAAAAGTTCCGTCGAGATTTTTCTTGCCAACTAGCTCTCCAGCGCGCCGGAATTACTCTTAGCTTCCAGCTATAACTAGCTAAGGGAAGCTCTACGAGTTATTTTCAACCGACCAAAAGTCACCAAAAGGTCCGTCGAGATTTTTCTTGCCAACTAGCTCTCCAGCGCTCCGGAATTACTCTTAAGCTTCCAGCAATAACTGGGCGCCGGCGGTAAACCGTCAACCTTTCTTACCGCCGGGGGACTCGTAGAGCTTCCTGACAATATATAATGTGGAAAAGAATTTCAGAGAACGACTAGTTTTTCAGCCCAAGCGATTATAGACCTCTCAAGATGACTCTAACAAAACAAACGAACAGTTTTCCAATCGAGCTCGAGTATGAAACCGAGTTCAGACCTATGAATGCGACAGGCGGACGCGTCTGATGTCTGCGGATCGATTCCTGTGATTACCAGCTCTGGAAGCCCCCCATACAGCCCGAGTTAAGTGCAGAAAACCGACAGCATCATTCAGAGAGCTTCCCTTAGCTAGTTATAGCTGGAAGCTAAGAGTAATTCCGGCGCGCTGGAGAGCTAGTTGGCAAGAAAAATCTCGACGGACCTTTTGGTGACTTTTGGTCGGTTGAAAATTTTGTTCTAAAATTTGACAATTCGTTAGAGCTCTAGTATTTTTTCCCATGATATTCGATCTTATTCCCGCTCGCCATCTTGATCTCAGCTCGATCGGGCAACTTTGAAGGCCAAAAAACACGGGCGGGAACGCCGTTTCGAGTCATCTTGATACGCGCTGTCGGTTTTCTGAAATAACTCGAGCTTCAGGGAAACTACAGAGTTGGTCAGCACAGCTAATGCTCAGAATGATCAGGCGCGTTCGCCTGTTGAAGCCAGAGGTCTGAACTCGGTCTGCTAGCCGAGCTAGGGTCGCAAACCTATTCGTATTATTCGAGTCATTGTAGCAGACGCTCTCGGTTTTCCGTACTTAACTCGATCTGTTGGGCAGCCACAGAGCTGATAATCACAGAAATCGATCGAGAATTATCAGGCGCGTGCGTCTGTTGCATCAAGAGCTCGGAACTCGGCCTGCTCTTCCGAGCTAGGTTCGCGAACCTATTGGTATTGATCGAGTCATCTTGAGCAGCGCTCTCGATTTCTGTACTTATTAAATCGTGCTGGGAGAGGGCTACAGTGCTGCTGGTGACAGGAATCGATTTCAAGACATCAGGCGCGTCTGTTCGTCGAACCGAGAGCGCGGAACTCGGTCTGCTGCTCGAACGAGATCCGCGAAACTGTTATGTTATTCGAGTGATCCTGAGAGATACTCTCTTTCTGCACTTAACTCAGGCTGTATGGGGGGCTGCAGACCTGGTAATCACAGAAATCGATCCGCAGACATCAGACGCGTCCGCCTGTCGCATTGAGAGGTCTAAACTCGGTTTGATACTCGAGCTCGGTTGGAAAACTGTTCGTCTGTTAGAGTCATCTGGAGAGGTCTATAATCGCTTGGGCTGGAAAACTAGTCGTTCTCTCAAGTTCTTTCCCACATTATAAATTGTCAGGAAGCTCTACGAGTCCCCCGGCGGTAAGAAAGGTTGACGGTTTACCGCCGGCGCCCAGTGCAGAAAACCGACAGCATCATTCAGATGACTCGAATAATACAACAGTTTCGCGGATCTCGTTCGAGCAACAGACCGAGTTCCGAGCTCTCGGTACGACGAACGGACGCGCCTGATGTCTCGAAATCGATTCCTGTGACCAGCAGCACTGTAGCCCTCCCCAGCACGATTTAAGTACAGAAAACCGATAGCACTTCTCAAGATGATTCGAACAATACGAATAGTTTCGCGAACCTATTTCGCGGAGCAGACCGAGTTCAGAGCTCTTGATTCAACAGACGGAAGCACCTGATAATTCTTAATCGATTCTGTCATTATCAGCTCTGTGGCTGCCCTAGAGATCGAGTTAAGTACGAAAAACCGAGAGCGTCTGCTACAATGACTCGAATAATACGAATAGGTTTGCGACCCTAGCTCGGATAGCAGACCGAGTTCAGACCTCTGGATTCAACAGGCGAACGCGCCTGATCATTCTGAATGCATAAGCTGTGCTGACCAACTCTGTAGTTTTCCCAAAGCTCGAGTTATGTTCAGAAAACCGACAGCGCGTATCAAGATGACTCGAAACGGTCGTTCCCGCCTGCCTGCTTTTTGGCCTTCAAAGTTGCCCGATCGAGCTGAGATCAAGATGGCGAGCGGGAATAAGATCGAATATCATGGGAAAAAATACTAGAGCTCTAACGAATTGTCAAATTTTGAGAACGAAATTTTCAACCGACCAAAAGTCACCAAAAGGTCCGTCGAGATTTTTCTTGCCAACTAGCTCTCCAGCGCGCCGGAACTGGCGCCGGCGGTGAACCGTCAACCTGGTCACCGCCGGGAACCTCGTAGAGCTCCTTGAATCCGTGAGAAAGCACAGCATCAAAGCGGGAGCTTCTGGGAGCTTTTCTACAAAAACTTCAAGTTGAGATTTTTTCGGAGTCAACATGAAGTCGGTTCCTTCAAGTGAACTGGAAAATGACTCTAGATGGCCGAGCTGATCAGGGAACGAAGTTTATATCTCAATGCTCGGAGTAAAAATCTGCTTTTTCAAAATGAATTGTTAAATATCTTTTCAAAAAATTGCAAAACCACCCAAAAGTTGTCACATGTCCGCCTCGGCGGCTGGACCAAAGTCTCACTCCCAGTCGAAGCTTTCATATGAAGTCTCGCGCTCTCGTCCAACCCTGAGACCCATTTCTGGCGCGGGGAAAATGCACCAGAACTCTCTAGGTCACCCATAGATCGATTATAAATTAGAAAAAAAATCATCCGACACAAAAAAATATAAATTGTACAAATCCGATTTTTTTTTTTTTTATATTTTTCATTAATTTGAAAATTCTAATCAATTTGGGCACTCTCGAGGCTCATTCGATGTCTCGCATGTCGCTGCTTCGATTGGAATGCACCTGGCATGCATAGCATGCACTCAGCTCGAATTATCATCGAAACACCGTTCGCAACACGCATACATAGAGACGGTATTTCGATCATAACTCCTGACTCAGCCATGTCTAGGAACTCTCGAGCTTCCAGTGTGACGCGTCAGATCATTATGCATCGACTGGTGTGCGTGAGAGGTCTGTAGATTGCTGACAGCTCGAGTTAAGTAAAGCCAACCACCGTCACCTGCCAAACTGTACTGCGGGCAAAGTCGGTTCCCGCAAGTCTTTTGATAGTAATATTTCTTCTAGAGCCCTGAAAATTTTACCAGCAGATGCGCCATAGCTTATTGTAGGTAGGAAAAATCCAACTTATGAAAACAAATTGTCAAATCTTGCACAATGTTCCAAAAACCGACCCCAGGTTAACACATTGTTTTTGAGAACGAAATTTTCAACCGACCAAAAGTCACCAAAAGGTCCGTCGAGATTTTTCTTGCCAACTGGCGCCGGCGGTGAACCGTCAACCTGGTCACCGCCGGGAACCTCGTAGAGCTCCTTGAATCCGTGAGAAAGCTCAGCATCAAAGCGGGAGCTTCTGGGAGCTTTTCTACAAAAACTTCAAGTTGAGATTTTTTCGGAGTCAACATGAAGTCGGGAGACAATGTGTTAACCTGGGGTCGGTTTTTGAAACTTTGTGCAAGATTTGACAATTCGTTTTCAGAAAACGGATTTTTCTCACATACAGTAAGCTATGGCGCACCTGCTGGTAAAATTTTCAGGGCTCTAGGGGCAATATTACTGTCAAAAGACTTGCAGGAACCGACTTTGCCTGCAGTGCAGTTTGGCAGGTGACGGGGGTTGGCTTTACTTAACTCGAGCTGTCAGCAAGCTACAGACCTCTCACGCACACCAGTCGATGCAGAATGATCTGGCGCGTCACACTGGAAGCTCGAGAGTTCCTAGAAATGGCTGAGTCAGGAGTTATGCTCGAAATACTGTCTCGATGTATGCGTGTTGCGAACGGTGTTTCGATGATAATTCGAGCTGAGTGCATGCTATGCATGCCAGGTACATTCCAATCGAAGTAGCGACATGCGAGACATCGAATGGGAGCCTCGAGAGTGCCCAAATTGATTAGAATTTTCAAAATTAATGAAAAATATCGATTTGTACAATTTTATATTTTTTGCGTCGGATGATTTTTTTCTATTTTATATCGATCTATGGGTGACCTAGAGAGTTCTGGTGCATTTTTGTCGACGCAGAATGGTTCGCGCTCTCACTGAGAGCGCGAGACTTCATATGAATAGCTTCGCTGGGAGTGAGAACTGTGGTTCCAGCCGGCCGAGGCGGACAATGTGACAACTTTTGGCGGTTTTGCGAATTTTCCAAAGATATTTGACATTCATTTGAAAAAGCAGATTTTTATCCGAAAGCAGATTTTTAATCCGAGCATTGAGATATAAACTTCGTTCCCTGATCAGCTCGGCCATCTAGAGTCATTTTCAGTACCAGTTCACTTGAAGGAACCGACTTCATGTTGACTCCGAAAAAATCTCAACTTGAAGTTTTTGTAGAAAAGCTCCCAGAAGCTCCCGCTTTGATGCGGAGCTTTCTCACGGATTCAAGGAGCTCTACGAGGTTCCCGGCGGTGACCAGGTTGACGGTTCACCGCCGGCGCCAGTTTCGGATTTCAACATGAAGGTTCGGTCCTTCCCACGTGAACTGGTACTGAAAATGAATTCTAGATGGGCCGAGCTGAATCAGGGAACGAAGTTTATATCTAATGCTCGGAGGTAAAAATCTGCTTTTTCAAAATGAATTGTCAAATATCTTTCCCAAAATTGCAAACACCCAAAAGGTTGTCACATTTGTCCGCCTCGGCCGGCTGGAACCAAAGTTCTCACTCCCGCGAAGCTATTCATGTGAAGTCTCGCGCTCTCAGTGAGAGCGCGAAGACCATTCTGCGCGACAAAAATTGACCAGAACTCTCTAGGTCACCCATAGGATCGATATAAAATTAGAAAAAAAATTCATCCGACAACAAAAAATAACAAAATTGTACAAATCGGATATTTCATTGATTTTGAAAAATTCTAATCAATTTGGGCACCACTCTCGAGGCTCCATTCGATGTCTCGCATGTCGCTACTTCGATTGGAATGTACCTGGCATGCATAGCATGCACTCAGCTCGGATTATCATCGAAACACCGTTCGCAACACGCATACATAGAGACAGTATTTCGAGCATAACTCCTGACTCAGCCATTTCTAGGAACTCTCGAGCTTCCAGTGTGACGAGCCAGATCATTCTGCATCGACTGGTGTGCGTGAGAGGTCTGTAGCTTGCTGACAGCTCGAGTTAAGTAAAGCCAACCACCGTCACCTGCCAAACTGCACTGCAGGCAAAGTCGGTTCCTGCAAGTCTTTTGACAGTAATATTGCCCCTAGAGCCCTGAAAATTTTACCAGCAGGTGCGCCATAGCTTACTGTATGTGAGAAAAATCCGCTTTCTGAAAACGAATTGTCAAATCTTGCACAAAGTTTCAAAAACCGACCCCAGGTTAACACATTGTCTCTTTTGGTCGGGTCGGCCAACTGGGCGCCGGCGGTAAACCGTCAACCTTTGTTACCGCCGGGGGACTCGTAGAGCTTCCTGACAACATCTACTGTCGGAAAAAATTGCAGAGAACGAATAGTTTTTCAGCCCAACTCGAGTATCAGACCGAGTTCAGACCTCTAAATGCGACAGATGGACGCGTCTGATGTCTCCGAAACGATGCCTCTAAATACCCGCCCTGCAGCCTCCCTACAGCCCGAATTGAGTGCAGAACGCCGACAGTAGCTCTCAAGATGACTGGAAGAACGAACAGTTTCGTGATTCTGATCGCGCAACAGACCGAGTTCAGAGCTCTGGATTCAACAGGCGAACGCGCCTGATGATTCTGAGTGGGGTAGCTGTGCTTACCAGCACTGTAGCTGCCCTACAGCTCGAGTTAAGTATAAAATACCGACAACGCGTATCAAGTTCACTCGAATAAAACGAATAGGTTTGCGGACCTAGCTCAGCTAGCAGACCGAGTTCAGACCTATGGATTCGACAGGCGAATGCGTCTGATCATTCTGAATGCGATAGCAGTGCTTACCAGCACTGTAGCTGCCCTACAGCTCGAGTTAAGTAGAAAATACCGACAACGCGTATCGAGTTGACTCGAATAATACAATCAGGTTTGCGAACCTAGCTCGGCTGACAGACCGAGTTCAGACCTCTGGGTTCAACAGGCGAACGCGCCTGATCATTCTGCATGCGTTAGCTGTGCTTACCAGCTCTGTAGCTGCCCTAGAGCTCGAGTTATCTTCAGAAAACCGTCAGCGCATATTAAGATGGCTCGAAACGGCCGATCCCGCCAGAGTGCTTTTTGGACTTCAAAGTTACCCGATCGAGCTGAGATCAAGATGGCGAGCGGGAATAAGACCGAATATCACGGGAAAAAATACTAGAGCTCTAACGAATTGTCAAATTTCGAGAACGAAATTTTCAACCGAGCAAAAGTCACACCAAGGCATTCGTGAGATTTTATTGCCAACTAGCTCTCAGCGCGCCGGAACTTTCTGCGGCGCCGGCGGTAAACCGTTTCAAACCTGTTTTTACCGCCGGGGGACTCGCAGAGCTTCCTGACAATATTTAATGTGGAAAAGAATTTCAGAGAACGACTAGTTTTTCAGCCCAAGCGATTATAGACTCTAACAAAACAAACGAACAGTTTTCCAATCGAGCTCGAGTATGAAACCGAGTTCAGACCTCTGAATGCGACAGGCGGACGCGTCTGATGTCTGCGGATCGATTCCTGTGATTACAGCTCTGCAGCCCCTCATACAGCCTGAGTTAAGTGCAGAAAACCGAGAGTACCTCTCAGGATGACTCGAATAATACAACAGTTTCGCGGATCTCGTTCGAGCAGCAGACCGAGTTCCGAGCTCTCGATTCGACGAACGGACGCGCCTGATGTCTCGAAATCGATTCATGAGACCCGCAGCACTGTAGCCCCTCCAGCTCGATTCAAGTAACAGAAACCGAAGAGCACTTCTCAAGATGACTAAAACAATACCAAAGGTTCGCGAACCAAGCCGGGGGGCAGGCCGAGTTCAGAGCTCTCTTGAGTTGATTCAACAGACGAGCTCGGCTGATAATTCTCAATCGATTTTCTGTGAGTCTCAGCTCTGTGGCTGCCCTACAGATCGAGTTAAGTACCCCCCCCCCCCCCCCCCCCCGAAAACCGAGAGCAGTCTGCTACAATGACTCGAATAATACGAATAGGTTTGCGACCCTAGCTCGGCTAGCAGACCGAGTTCAGACCTCTGGATTCAACAGGCGAACGCGCCTGATCATTCTGAACGCATTAGCTGTGCTGACCAGCTCTGTAGATGTCCTGAAGCTCGAGTTATTTTGAGAAAACCGACAGCGCGTATCAAGATGACTCGAAACGGCCGTTCCCGCCTGCCTGCTTTTTGGCCTTCAAAGTCACCCGATCGAGCTGAGATCAAGATGGCGAGCGGGAATAAGATCAAATATCATGGGAAAAAATACTAGAGCTCTAACGAATGGTCAAATTTTGAGAACGAAACTGGCGCCGGCGGTGAACCGTCAACCTGGCCACCGCCGGGAACCTCGTAGAGCTCCTCTCACTGGTAAGTGTGCAGAGAACCGAGACAGAATCAAAAAAAATAGATTTTTCGAAAATCTTGAAATTCGATTTTTTCGATATTCATATTCGCTCAGTTCCTGGAAGTCAACTCATGCAAAAATGCATCGAGAGAGCTGAGCTGCTGTCAGAGAGAAGTTTAGATGCCAATGCTCGGCGTAAAAATCTGCTTTTTCAAAATAAATGGTCAAATATCTTTCAAATTTTTGCAAAACCACCCAAAAGTTGCCACATTGTCCGTTCTGGCCGGGTCGACCAACTAGCTCCACCCAGCGCCCGAATTCCTCTAGCTCATCGATGCCGAAGAGCTCTACGAGGTATTTTCAACCGACCAAAAGTCAGCAAAAGGTCCGTCGAGATTTTTCTTGCCAACTAGCTCTCCAGCTCCCCGGAATGGGAACCGGCGGTAAACCGTCAACCAGATTACCGCCGGGACCCTCGTAGAGCTCTTTTCTCACACAGCGATCCTCAGAACACAGGAAGCTTCTGGAGCGAGTAACGACAAAATCGAAAAATCGGTTCTGGAGCGAGTAGCTTCTGGAGCGAGTTTTTCTGTTTCTATCCAAGGTCGGACCTGAAAAGTTTACTGCCAGACGCGCGATAACCCACTACAGGTGCGAAAAATCTGCTTTCTCAAAATAAATGGTCAAATATCTTTCAAGTAATCGCAAAACTACCCAAAAGTTTGTCCGCCTCCGCCGGGTGGGCCAACTGGCGCCGGCGGTGAACCGTCAACCTGGTCACCGCCGGGAACCTCGTAGAGCTCCTTGCATCCGTGACAAAGCTCAGGATGGAAGCGAGAGCTTCTGGCAGCTTTTCTACAAAAACTTCTAGTTGAGATTTTTCGGAGTCAACATGAAGTCGGTTGCTCCAAGTGAACTGGTATTAAAAATGGCTCTAGAGAGCTGAGCTGCTCAGGGAACAAAGTTCATATGTCAATGCTCGGAGTAAAAATCTGCTTTCTCAAAATGAATTGTCAAATATCTTTCAAAAAATTACAAAACCACCCAAAAGTTGCCACATTGTCCGCCTCGGCCGGGTGGGCCAACTAGCTCTACCCCGCGCCGGAACTGGGCGCCGGCGGTAAACCGTCAACCTTTCTTACCGCCGGGGGACTCGTAGAGCTTCCTGACAATATATAATGTGGGAACGAATTTCAGAGAACGACTAGTTTTTCAGCCCAAGCGATTATAGACCTCTCCAGATGACTCTAACAAAACAAACGAACAGTTTTCCAATCGAGCTCGAGTATGAAACCGAGTTCAGACCTCTGAATGCGACAGGCGAACGCGCCTGTCTAGGAATCGATTCCTGTGATCACCAGCTCTGCAGGCCACCATACAGCATGAGTTAAGTGCAGAAAACCGAGAGTACCTCTCAGAATGACTCGAATAATACAACAGTTTCGCGGATCTTGTTCGAGCAGCAGACCGAGTTCCGAGCTCTCAGTTCGACGAACGGACGCGCCTGATGTATCGGAATCGATTCATGTGACCAGCAGCACTGTAGCCCTCCCCCAGCACAGTTTCAAGTACAGAAAACCGAGAGCACTTCTCAAGATTACTGGAACAATAGCAATAGGTTCGCGAACCTAGCTCGGGAAGCAGGCCGAGTTCAGAGCGTGTGCTTCAACAGACGAACGCGTCTGATGATTCCCAATCGATTTCTATGGGTATCAGCTCTGTGGCTGCCCTACAGTCGAGTTAAGTACGAAAAACCGAGAGCGTCTGCTACAATGACTCGAATAATACGAATAGGTTTGCGACCCTAGCTCGGCTAGCAGACCGAGTTCAGACTTCCGGAGTCAACAGACGAACGCGCCTGATCATTCTGAATGCATTAGCTGTGCTCACCAGCTCTGTAGTTGTCCTGAAGCTCGAGTTATCTTGAGAAAACCGGCAGCGCGTATCAAGATGACTCGAAACGGCCGTTCCCGCCCGTGTGCTTTTTGGCCTTCAAAGTTACCCGATCGAGCTGAGATCAAGATGGCGAGCGGGAATAAGATCGAATATCATGAGAAAAAAATACTAGAGCTCTAACGAATGGTCAAATTTTGAGAACGAAATTTTCAACCGACCAAAAGTCACCAAAAGGTCCGTCGAGATTTTTCTTGCCAACTAGCTCTCCAGCTCCCCGGAACTGGCGCCGGCGGTGAACCGTCAACCTGGTCACCGCCGGGAACCTCGTAGAGCTCATTGCATCCGCGAGGCAGCTCAGGATGAAAGCGAAGAGCTTCTTTGGGTGTTTCTATAAAACTTCAACTTGAGATTTTTTCGGATTCAACATGTGGTCGGTTGCTCCAAGTGAACTGGAACTCAAAATTGCTCTAGAGAGCTGAGCTGCTCAGGGAACAAAGTTTATATGCCAATGCTCGGAGTAAAAATCTGCTTTCTCAAAATAAATGGTCAAATATCTTTCAAAAAATTGCAAAACCACCCAAAAGTTAACACTTTGTCCTTTCTGGCCGGGTCGACCAACTGGGCGCCGGCGGTAAACCGTCAACCTTTCTTACCGCCGGGGGACTCGTAGAGCTTCCTGACAGTATATAATGTGGAAAAGAATTTCAGAGAACGACTAGTTTTTCAGCCCAAGCGATTATAGACCTCTCAAGATGACTCTAACAAAACAAACGAACAGTTTTCCAATCGAGCTCGAGTATGAAACCGAGTTCAGACCTCTGAATGCGACAGGCGGACGCGTCTGATGTCTGCGAATCGATTCCTGTGATTACCAGCTCTGCAGCCCCCCATACAGCCTGAGTTAAGTGCAGAAAACCGAGAGTACCTCTCAGGATGACTCGAATAATACAACAGTTTCGCGGATCTCGTTCGAGCAGCAGACCGAGTTCCGAGCTCTCGGTTCGACGAACGGACGCGCCTGATGTCTCGAAATCGATTCCTGTGACAGCAGCACTGTAGCCCTCCCCCAGCACGATTTAAGTACAGAAAACCGAGAGCACTTCTCATGATGACTCGAACAATACCAATAGGTTCGCGAACCTAGCTCGGGGAGCAGGCCGAGTTCAGAGCTCTTGATTAAACAGACGAACGCGCCTGATAATTCTCAATCGATTTCTGTGATTATCAGCTCTGTGGCTGCCCTACGGATCGAGTTAAGAACGAAAAACCGAGAGCGTCTGCTACAATGACTCGAATAATACGAATAGGTTTGCGACCCTAGCTCGGCTAGCGACCGAGTTCAGACCTCTGGATTCAACAGACGAACGCGCCTAATCATTCCGAATGCATTAGCTGTGCTGACCAGCTCTGTAGTTGTCCTGAAGCTCGAGTTATCTTGAGAAAACCGACAGCCCGTATCAAGATGACTCGAAACGGCCGTTCCCGCCTGCCTGCTTTTTGGCCTTCAAAGTTACCCGATCGAGCTGAGATCAAGATGGCGAGCGGGAATAAGATCGGATATCATGGGAACAAATACTAGAGCTCTAACGAATGGTCAAATTTTGAGAACAAAATTTTCAACCGAAAAAGTCAGCAAAAGTTTCCGTCGAGATTTTTCTGCCAATACTCTCCAGCTCCCCGGAATTACTTTAAACTTCCAGCAATAACGCTAAGGGAAGCTCTACGAGTTAACTAGCTCACCCGACGCCGGAATTACTCTAGCTCTCGATAACGAAAGCTCTACGAGGTACTGGGCGCGGCGCGTAAACAGTCAACCTTTCTTACCGCCGGGGGACTCGTAGAGCTTCCTGAAAATATAAAGTGTTGGAAAAAACTCCAAAGAACGACTAGTTTTTCAGCCCAAGCGATTATAGACCTCTCAAGATAACGCTAACAAAAACCAACCGGTTTCGCAACCCAGTTCGAGTATCAAAACGAGTTCAGACCTCTGAATGCGACAGGCGGCCGCGTCTGATGTCTGCGAATGTTCCTGTATTACCAGCCATGCAAGCCCCCCATACAGCCTGAGTAAGTGCAGAAAACTGCAGACAACCGAGAGTATCTCTCAAGATGACTCGAATAATATACAACAGTTTCGATCTCGTTCGAGCAGCAGACCGGGTGAGTTCCGAGCTCTCGGTTCGACGAACGGACGCGCATTGAGGTCTCGTAAATCGATTCCTCGTGACCAGCAGCACTGTAGCTTCCCAGCACGATCTAAGTACAGAAAACAGAGAGTACTTTTCAAGATGACTCGAACAATACCAATAGGTTCGCAA
>CAUYUJ010004778.1:15393-62893 GCA_963575745.1 Prorocentrum cordatum | reverse complement strand
AGCAAAAGTTGCTGCAGTTCCAACGGGAGCTCGACGACATCGCCACCCAGCCCAAGGCCTGCGAGCAGCAGTTCAAGGAGCTGCTCGCCTCGGCCAAGCAGGCTCTGCGGGCCCCTCGCAAGAGGCGTCGCGCTGAGGGCGGCCAGGCCAGGGCTGATGAGGCAGAGGGCGCGGCCTCGGACGCAGCTCCAGCCTCGTCTGCGCCCGAGGGCAGCGGCGGCGGCGCAGGCCCCCCAGTCCAGCCGTCGGCGGAGGAGCGTGCCAAGCTGGTCGCCTCCATCGCCGCGCCCTCGCGCGAAGCCCAGCGGGCCGCTGGCCGCGGGGAGGTCGCCGCTGAGGGTGCTGCTCCTGGTCGCGACGCTCCTGCTGAGCCTGCTGCCGCCCACGAGGGCGGGTAGCACGTGCGCCTCGGTTGGAGATGCCACGGCGTTCTATTCTAACATCACAGAGTGGGGCCCACAGGCCCGACGGTTCCTCACGGAGAAGTTCTACGACCATTCAGTTGTGGCCCTGGTGGAGACCCATCACGGGGCTAACGCCCTGCCGCAGCTGGAGACCGACCTCGACAAGGATGGATGGCAGTTGAGCTCTACTCCCGCGCGTCCCTCTGGACGCTCGGAGTCGGGCCTCAGTGGAGGTGAATGGGTTCTCACACGGAAGTTTGTTGCCAGCTCCTCCTTCCAGCGCATGCGTGCGGCCGCCCGTGCTAAAGGCCGCCAGGACCCCTGCCAGGGGTTCGCCCCTCTCACCCTGCACTTGAAGACGGGGAATGTTGTGGTGATTGCCGCCGACCTGCAGCCTGGCCTGGAGCTCCGCGGCATCAATAACGACATCATGGTCGCGCTGGCGTCTTTCACTCGGGCCCTCGCGGACCCGTGGCTGGCTGTGGCTGATTGGAATTGTGAACCGCCCAGCCTCGTTGCCAGCGGCTGGGCTCAGCAGCTGCAGGCGCGCGTGGAGGCCCCGTTGAATTGTAAAGTGACTTGTGACATGGGCCCAGGCCGCCTGTATGACTATGTGCTTGCCAGTCACACGTGCCAAGATCTGTCCTTGCACGCGGCGCAGAGTGTCCCTTGGAAGACGCACTGCGGAATTTTGATCACCATCAAGGGCGCGCGCGAGGAGCGCTGGGTCTCGAAGTTAGTCGTGCCCAAGGCTCTGCCTACTGCTACGAGGCCGCGTGCCCAGCCCCAGCCTGACAGCAAGAGGCAGCGTCGACGTGCTGCTGCACTCCAGAGGCGTAAAGAGGCGCTCCCAGAGGACTTGCAGGAGGAGTTTGTTGCTAGTCAGGCGGTGCTCGCGACCTCGGATCATCAGGAAGGGGAGGAGGTGCGCGTGCCCTTCTCGGTGACTGAGGATACTTGGCTGGCGGCACTGCCGGCGCTGCCCCCAGGCCCTCGGGCCTCCCAGCCCCACGGTGCGTCCCTCCACGGAGGTGTGGACCCGTGGCACGGTGAGTCCCTCTACGGAGGCGTGGACCCGCGGCTGTTCGGCGAGTCCCTCCCTTGCGGAGGTGTGGACCCGAGCTGTAGCGGCTGGGAGGCCCCTGCCTCGGGAGGTGCGGCGGCCGCCACTGCTATTGCCCATCTGGCCAGAGACGTGCATTCCTCTGGGATGGGCACATGTGCGACTCAGATGGCGAGCTCTTCTTCACAGAGGTCTGTGCGTCGTCACGTTGCCGCGGATCGGAAATTAGCCCAGGAGGCACGCACTGCTCGCCCCTTCGCCGCAAGGCACACTGGGGTTGAGGGTACCGACTTCCTGGGACCTCTCAGTCAGAACGCTGCGCGTGTGCCTACCACCATGGACTTGGACGACTTTGATAGGTTCCAGGAGGAGGATTGTGTGCATGATCCGTTGTGTGATGAGCTGGATCCACCGTCGGCCCAGGCCTCACCGCGCGCTCCTCCTGTCTCTGGACCTGTCTGTCAAGGCGGCCAAACTGTCTTCCATCAGGATGTGCCAGCCGCTCCAGCACGCCAGCAAGGCATTAGTTTGGGGAAGGCTGTAGGGCCAATTCATGTGTCCCAGGAGCGTTGTGATTCAACTATGAGAGGCCCTACGGTCGTCCCCAGCATCGAGGACCAAGCCAGGATCCATGCACGTGCTCAGACTTGGCGTGCTCAAGCTTGGCGATGCCGTCCTCGGGGTGTGTCACCAGCAGTGCACCCTTCTGATTACCGCATTCTGCAGTGGCGTGCGGAAGAGCGTGAGCGGATTTCTGATGAGTACGTTTGTTGGGTCTCTACCTAGGAGCAGGCCGTCCTGGACACGGAGGGCCTGGACGGCGCAGATCGGCGTGCGCGTGCGGGTCGCGCCGCAGGGCCCGTGGTGAAGTGGTCGAGGCTGCGGGCCACTCACGTACCCACATGAGGAACAGCTACGCCGAGTGGTGGGGCATCACCACCACTCTCTTGGTTCGTTTTCGCGCCCTCGCTCGCAACGGGGTTGACCTGTGCCAGGCTCGTGACTACCTGTCCCAACTACGTCGGCATCTGCAGAGTCTGGATATGCCGGGGAAGGGCGCGTACTTCGGCAAGAAGACCACGCTTGAGCTCGCCGAGGCGTGGGTCTCGGATGCGGGCATCCTGGAGGAGCTGGAGGACGTTGCGCTGACCCATGTCGCGCAGCTGGCCCAGCGCTGGTCGGACTGGGCTGCTTCGCGGGCAATGACAGCACCCAGGGCCATTTTTATGGTGCGGGTGCGCGAGCAGTGGCGACTCAAGCCAAGGCTCAGTGCATCGTCATGTCAAGCTAGATCCTCTACCAGAATGGGAAGGTGCTGGCCCTAATGGTTGCCCCACCAGTCACCCTCAGCTTCTGTTGGAAGGCAAGCGCCAGCACTGGTCTGAGATCTGGCGCGAACAGGTGGACACTCAAGAGGACCTCCACTACTGGCTGGACCAGCTGCACTCGGACGCCGTGGAGGAAGCGCTGCCGCCCTTTGAGCTCGGCCAGCTCACCTCCACCCTACGGGCCATGCCATCGAGCAAGGCTCAAGGAGTTGACGCTCATGGGCCTAATGACGTGCTGCGACTTCCAGATACTATCAGGGGTGTGGCCTGTGGAGATCACGACGGTTCTCG
Organism: Prorocentrum cordatum; assembly: GCA_963575745.1. Lineage (NCBI taxonomy): Eukaryota > Dinophyceae > Prorocentrales > Prorocentraceae > Prorocentrum > Prorocentrum cordatum. Next base: position 59,807 of record CAUYUJ010004778.1, on the reverse strand, counting down.
GCGCCTCCATTCCAAAGGAGGCGGGCGGTCATAGAGTGCCCGGTCTGATGCCTCACACGGCCAAGTTGCGGAGCAGGATGCGTTCAGCGCCGTCTTACTCTTGGACGGAGAAGCAAGGTGCCTTCTGGGACACGGCGATTGCGGGGTCCTCAGCTCTGCGAGCGGCGCTGGCTAGGGCCATCCTGGATGAATGTGCTCGCGAGTTGGGCGTGTCATACGCCACACTCTTTCTCGATCTGCAGAAGTTCTATGATTCGATCAGTTTTGCGCTGCTGATGAAGGCCAGTCGCTCTCTTCGCTACCCCGCCATCATCACTGTCCTGGAGGTGGGCATGTATGCGGCACCTCGTCTCATCAAGCGGGGCGTCTTGGTCAGCTCTGCCCTGGAGCCTGGCACGTCTATTGTGGCTGGCTCCCCGCGGGGAGTGGACATGGCCAAGGTGATACTGCACGGCCTCCTCCAGGAGGCCCACGTGGTGAGCCCACGAGCTGGGCTGTGGACATTCATTGATGACACTGTATGCAGGACGGAGGGTGCGCGAGCCACTGTGATCGGAGACATGCTGACGGCCGCTCAGTCCCTGGCTCATGCGTTCAAGGACCACCGTTTGACGATCTCTGACAAGACGAAGCTAGTCGCCAGTGATGATGCGCTGGCGTTGTCTCTGGCCACCTCCCTGAAGAGCATGGGCATTCCTGCCACTCACGCCTCCTCGGCGGTCGACCTGGGAGTTGACGCAGCTGGTGCTCGACGGCGCGCCCGACCCAAGTTTCGTTCTCGACTGGTCAGGGCTACCGCGCGTCAGGGCAAAATCCAGAGGCTGCGGCGCCTCGCAGGCAGCCACAAGGTGGCGCGTGGCTTGTGGAGGGCAGGTGTGCTACCCTCTGCTACACATGGGCATCAAGCTCATGGAGTGCCGCCCTCCATGATGACCAAGTTGCGAAGGCAAGCTTCGGTTTCGATTGCTGGCCACAAGAGGGGGCGATGTTACAGACGGCATGGCAGGCTACGCTTGGCACAAGCGACCCCTCCGTGCAGCTTCGACGGGATGTACTTACTGAGTGGTTTCGTATGTGGATTGCGCACCCGTATTTGCATGGCCGCATTTCTCGAGTTTGGCCTCGTGTTCGCGCTGGATTGGGTGATCGTGTCCGCTGGCGTGGAGTCCGCGGGCCCACTGCTGCCATTCAAGCTACCTTGTTGCAGGTTGGTTGGGTGCCCTTGGAGGCCACCCGCCGGCGACGCTCAGGTGCTGGGGGGCCAGAGGACTACACGTTCCTCTCCTTCGGCGAAGATGGCTACAGCGACACCGTGCTGGAGGATTTCAGTGAGCCCCTGGCGGACTTTGAACATGACTGCAGTGCGGCTGCCTGGCGTCTGGCCGTCAAGAATCCTGATGGTGAACAGCTCGCAGATGGAGCCGATTTGCATGGGATTCAGCGTGAATTGGAGGCCTTCGCCAGGGAGGGTGACATGGACCTGTGGGGCGCGACGGTTTCGGTCAAAGCAGGTGGCCAGTGGACGCGGCAGAGGCAGCACGATGCTGGGTACCAAGTCGATCGGCGGTGCCCAAGGGGCAGAGCTGCCCCTGAGACGCTGCGCCACCGCATCTGGGAGTTTCCGAAAAACTGCGCCCACCCTGATTACACGTCTACGGACGCACTCATCCCTCAGGCGTTGGCGAATGCCGACGTTGACCCTTCCTTGTGGTTGAGGGGAGTGCCTGCGGCCAGTCTCACTGCTCTTCGATTTCAGGAGGGACCTGGTTTTTCCGACCCTATTTTCCTCGGCCAGTGCTTGCTGAAGGAGCTCTCGGCCCCTGCGGGGCACCCCCCCTCTACCTGTTTGGGGACGGCTCAGGGGGTGAGCACAGCTCAGACGATCGTCGGAGACGCTGCGGAGCAGCGGTGGTAGTCATGCGTCGTGCTTTGGACGGGGATCCTTCTGGTGCTATGTGGCTCCCCGTCTGCGGTGTGGCTGCCTTTCTCTCAGGGCGACGTCAGACTGTGCCCCGATCAGAGCTCCTGGCAACGGCCTTGGGCCTTGAGAATTCGTTTGGAGATATCGTTTACGTTTGCGATTGCAAGCCTGTGGTTGAAGGCTGGAGGTCTGGTCGCGCTGCTCGGCCTTATGGCCGAAATGCTGATCTCTGGGTTCGAATCCTAGGCGGCCAAAAATCGAGGACCAGGGTCCGTGGAGGTGGTCTGGACTGCTTCCCACCTGGAAGCTGAACCCGAGCGTATCACCTCCCCTTTTCAAGCTTTCCTCTCTCACGGCAATGCTTGTGCTGATGTCTGGGCGGGGTGGGCGGCGAGGAGGGGTTGGGAAACGTCGGTCAGACACCCGATTCCGTTCACGGATCGTTGGGATGTCACAGCCTTGCTAGTGCGCAGAAGAGTTCGGCGCGCTCTGATCGATAGTGTTGCGGTTGCTCCTGGATTCGGCCCCAGAGTGTCCAGGCCCAGGACCCAGTTCAAGTCCATGTTTGCTAAGGCTCTGGACTCCTCATCGCATCGCCTGTCGCGGTGCAGCAATCGTTGGATGTGTTCTGGGTGCTCACAGATAGTGCCTCGGACTAAGCTTCTGGAATTCGCGGCCACGATTTGCCCAACGGCTGCTGGGCCTGATCCTCCTTCCTCCTCCGCTGCCCTCAGCGTTCGTTTCCTCGGCGACGGTTTCCTGGCGGTGTGCGGGGCGTCCAAGGTTGGAGGCGTGGCCTTGCATCCTTCCCACGCCCTGAGGGAGTGGTCCCGATACGGTCTCAAGTTTTGTGCTGTTTGCGGGTTCACGGCTGCGGTTGATGGACGCAACCTGGCCAACCCCTGTGCTCCCCCCTCCCGCAAAGGGAGGGAGAACTTGAGCCGCCTCGCGAAGGGCCTTTACCCTTCGTACCGTGGGCCCCCCTCTTCGCTGGTGGTCGCCGAGATCCAGGCCCAGGCTGCAAGAGCCCAGTCGTTCCCTCGGTCCGCTTCGTCCGAGGCTGTGCCTGTCCTCCTGAATGAATATCTCAGGTTTGTTTCCGTCCCAGAAGAGGATGAAGAATTCATTTGCCAGCCTGAGTTCGAGTGTGCTCCCCTCACTCCGCCTGTGTCCGCAGAGTGCCCCCTCGCCCCCATCCGTGGGCTGTGGAGGAAAGGTCGGTGGTGAGGTGGCTTGTGGGGGTGTGGGGTCGGGGGCGTCGTCGTCGGTCGCGGCGGCGAGTGCGGTCGGCGGTGAGCGAGCGAGGGAGAGAGCCCCCCCGCGCCGCCGCCCCGCCGCCGCCCCGCGACGGCGGCCTGCGGCTTCTTCAACGCCAGGCGCGCCGCCCCCGTCCCCCCCTGCACTCCTCCCACCGACTGCCTAGTCGAGCACGTGCGTGCACTTACTCACCGAACTCACCGAACTCGAGCCCAGGCGGGGTGGGGCCCGCCAGTCACAGCAGAAGGCGCTCTCTCTCTCTCTCTCTCTCTCTCTGATTCTGCCTTCACGACGCGGGCATCTCCGGGAGCATGCCGCCGCGCGCTGGCGGCTCCGAGGGGTGTGGTTTGCAGAGGGTGTGGTCTGCAACCCACGCCTGGAGGGCGGGCCCCGACGGAGATCTCTGCAGCGCCCCGACGAGAAGGGCTCATCAAACCTTTTGGCGCAACGTGGTGACCCCTAAACCCCAACGACACTTATCGCAAACCACTCCACGGCGTAACTAATGAGAAACAAAGGTAGAGAGCGACTGGAACTGGGGGGGAAGCATCGACCTGAAATCGGCGATAAATTGCCGATGGATCGGCGATAGGCCTCCGATAGCAACCCGCACGTTCCAGGGCAGGTTGGGGCTATCGGGACCCTGCATCGGCGATGAATAAACGATTGGGTATCCCCCCTGAGCCTATCCCCCCCATTTCGTTGCCAATGAGCCACAAAAATTGTTGCGGAGACCAAAAGGTACTGATACCGCTGCTCCCCAGAACTCTCACGGTGTGCGTTCGCGTTCTGACCGGAACACCGAGGCGAATCCAGCTCTGGCGACGAGGGCCTCCCAAGAAGCCCAAAAGGGGGACAACGAGGCAAGGGTAGCGGTAATTGGTACCTTTTCCTCCTCTGAATCGTAGCCGCCGAGCTCCCAAGTTTTTCGATGCGTGGGCCCTGGAGGTCTGAACCACTTCGTCATGGGTCGATTTCTCACGGCCCCGAGGCCCGGCAAGCGCCCCAAGAGGCCGAAAACGGCCAACCAAAACACCCGCCGCTCCAATTCTGTTGGAGCGCCGCATTTCTTCGCTAAACACAGAAGTGACACTGGGTAAAGATGACCTATGCTGCACAACTTTTTGAAGGCGGCGCGGGGGCCAAACCCAAGCGCGCAGGACGCTGTTATCGCTTCGCGTTCGGCGATCGGGGGCCCCAGTGGGCCCGCAGGTCACTCCGGCGAAGGGTCACTCTTAAGTTCGGGGGTTGCTGAAGGTGCCCCTGGCTGAAAGTGCCCCTAGATTGTCCCTCCATGTTGGAGCCCCTGGAGCCCCCTGAGCCTCGTGATGAATGCTCTGGAGGCCGCGGGGGCGTCCTTGGCAATCCGGGGGGCACCTTGGGCCAATGGTACTCCTCGCAACGTCCGATACGCGTAATTAGAAGAACAAAAACCACCATAAACATCAATTTGTGGCGCTCCGCGCGGATTTCTCGGATCTGCGCTGGACCCCCTCCAGGGGCGGCGCCAGAGGCGCCGCCAGAGGGGCCAAGGCGCGGAGCCAAGACATTCGCGCGGAGCGCCAAACATTTACATGTCGATAGTTAGGTCGGGCATGTCTTCCGACAGGCGAATCTTCGACGAAAAATCCGCCGATCCGGCGTGAGTTTCAAAGGCCCTCAGAACTGCCCGAGCATGAACTCCTGAGTTTCAGCTCTACTGGGGGGTATGCGCCGGGGTGGCGCTGCCGGAATACGGGAATGGGGGGGGTCGATTAATTCCGGGGGCGGAATCGGAGCTCCAGCTCACTCCGGGACGGCACCCTCGCCCATGAGGACCCTAGCATGGGCCAAGAGGGCCTCGAGTCGCCGAACGATCGCTACAAGACGCCCAAGATGTCCCCAAGACGGCTCCCGAAGCCTCCAAGATGCCCTCAGAAGCCCTGACAAGGCCTCCAAAAAAAGACCCAAAGAAACAAAACATGCCCCATTCCCTAGGGAGCACGTACTATTTTAGCATATCCGCTTGTTGGGCCTTCAGAGCGTCGCAGACGCTCCGATGGAGCCACAAAACGGCCCAAGACGCCGCCAACGGGCCTTCAAGACGGCCCAAGAAAGGCCCAAGATGGCCCAAGAGGCCCCCTGAAAGGCCCAAGAGGACCCCTGGACGGGCCCACGAGGAGCCTGAAAGGGCGACACGACGGCGGAAGAAGTGCCGAAGACGGTCCAAGAAGCCCCCAGCAGGCCCCCAGAGGACCCCCAGGAGCTTGAAGAGGCCCCAAAACGCTTCCGATTGGCCCCGAAGAGCCCCCCAAGAGTTTCAAAATATGCATCCATGACGCCTTCTAGGAGGCCCCCAAGCTGCCTCCAAGACTCCCCCCGAGAAGCCCAAAACCGGCCCCAATGCTTCCACGGCGCTTACGTCTGAACAAAAGCGCTGCAACACAAAACGTTTCTCCACGCTTTCACATATTCTCCCGTCTTCGGTGATCTCACAAGTGCTCGCAGAGGATCGCGCGAAGGCCCCGATGACCCCAAAAACACCACGGTTCCCAGTGGAGACCAGCGATGCACAAGGCTCCACAAAGAATTGCGACGCAGACAGCTCTAGCACAAAGCTTCTCAGAGAGCGCGCCAAATCGGCGAGGTGCCAGCCCGAAGAGGGCCAACACATGGCCCCAAAGAGGCATTCCAACAACCGCCGAACATCTCCAACGACCACCGAAAATCTCCTCATCCTCGTCATCCTCCTCCTCCCCCTTCCCCTCTTCCACTTCCCGCTTCCTCCTGATCCTCCTCATCCTCAGCATCCTGCTACTCCTCCTCCTCCCCCCCACCCACCCCCCTTCCAACTCATCATGATCCTCCTCCTCATCATCATCATCACCATCACCATCATCATCGTCGTCATCATCATCAGCATCATCATCACCATCATCACCACCATCATCATCACCATCGTCATCATCATCATCACCATCATCATCAGAATCATCATCCTCATCAACAACATCATCAGCAGCAGCGTCATCATCATCATCACCATCATCAGCAGCAGCAGCATCATCAGCATCAGCATCACCATCACCATCATCATCATCATCATCAACATCGTCACCATCATCATCATCATCATCATCATCATCATCATCATCATCATCATCATCATCATCATCCTACTCCGTTGCCTCCATTCCCAAGCTTCATCGTCATCCTCACCGCTCGCCGTCGTCGCCGGTCATGACCGCTATCGCGCGCTTCCGGCAGCAACGGAAGCGCCTCGGATCGGCGGCACTGGCCAGAGGCCACTACAATAAAAAATCAAATAATACCCCTAAACAAATGTTCAAAAATACTCTCAAAAAATGTCCGTACTACTTCTTGACTCTTTTGAGCTTCCTCCCTGTAGAGGGACACGCCCGACTGAAGTCTGTGGCGTCTGTTCTTCCTCCACTCTCTGGGGAGCGCGACGCCCTTCCGGCCTCCGCCAATGCCCCGCCCGGCCGCACTCGCCGAGCGCCTGGCTCCAGGGCGCCGCGCCTCGCCGCGGGCCTCCCGCGGCGGCGCCGCGGGGCGCGGCGCCCGGCCGGGGGCCCAGGCGCTCCGCCCGCCAGGGGGCCCGCATCGCCCCGCGTGCAGCCCGAGGCCCTTGGCCGGTCCAGGCAGGACGAGGCCTGGAGCCTGGAGCCTGGAGCCTGCAGCCTCTCGAGCCTCGAGCCTCGAGCCTCGCGAAGCCCAGGCAGGGCGGGCCCTCTTTGAGCCCTGCTGGAGACCGCACGCAGGAAGGGATCCCAGCCGCGGCGACGCGCCCGAAGCCTTCGATCCTTCGATCCCCCGGACTGTCGGGCTGCTTTGTGGCCTCCTTGGGGCGCCTTGGGGCTGTCTCGAGGCCCTACAGGGGCCATCTTGGGGCCCTGCTAGTGTCCCTGGGTAAGACGAAGCCAAGACGATAGGGGGGCGCTCCCGAACGAAGTGGACCCCACCCTCCCCTTCAGAAATCGTGGGGGGTAGGGACAGGGTTCGCATGTGGCCCCCTAGACGAGGATAAATTCGGCTGAGGATACATAGGGAGTCTCTGAGATCCAGCGGCTCTGGAGGATGTCTCGGGCGCCGCGGCCCTCTCAGAGCGTTCCGGAGCGCTCTGAGAGCTCCCTGGAACCCTCTGCAGGCACGGATTTCTCGTCCTAAGCTTAGGTCGGGCGTGTCCCCCTACAGGCAGATTTGTGACGCAGAATAAAAATACGCAAACAAATATTCAAATAGATTCAAAAATGATCAGAAATATCGTCCCCTGGCTTCTTTGTTGACTATTTTGGAATATCCCCCTGTAGAGGGAAAGGCCCACGTAATCCTGAGCCCCGTCAGACAACAAGGCCCACAGCGCACTCGCCGTGCGCAGGGCAGCCCCGGACGTGCTCGCGCCGCGAGGAAAGAAATCCGCACGGAGGACCCGTCGGCCGTCCTGGTCCCCGGGAGGGCCCCCGCCGGGCCCCCCGAAGACCATCAAGAACGACGACCAACGAAAGGTCGCGAGATTCGGGGGATCCGCACCCACTCACGCAAGCCACACGGCGTCCGGCGCGTGAGCGGAAAAAAAGAGGCAAGCTCGGCACAGCCTGCGCTACCAGGAGAGGGAAGAAGGAGGAGGAGGAGGAGGAGGAGGAGGAGAAGGAGGAGGAGGAGGAGGAGGAGGAGGAGGGAGGAGGAGGAAAGAGGCGGAGGGAGGATGAGGAGGAGGAGGAGGAGGAGGACGGAAGAGGAGGAGGAGGAGGAGGCGGAGGAGGAGGACGGAGGAGGGGGAGGAGGAGGAGGAGGAGAGGAGGACGGAGGAGGGGGAGGGCGAGGTGGAGGAGGAGGAGGAGGAGGAAGGGAGGGGAAGAGAGCCATGGGCTGAGGAGAGCGGGGCCAGCCGTCGTCGTCGTCGGCCCGCCCCTTGCCCCTCGTGGCCGCGCGCCGCGGCGGTTGCGATCGGCAGCCGCTGCAGCCGCACGCCCGCGGAGGCGGCACCCCCGCGCGCCACCGAATTGCCGAGGCGGGGCAGAGGGCCCCAAGACGGCCCCAGTGGCCCCCCTCGGCCCCGCCACCTGCGAGGAGGCGGCGAGCGCGGACGCCTGGCCCCCGCCAGGCCGCGCAGGAGGCGGCCGCCACGCCGCGCACTGTCGGCAAGCCCGCCTGGCATCGCCGCGCCAGGCAGTAACGCGCGGGGGCCAGATGCTGCTGATGCTGCGCACCGCAGCACAGGTGCTAGATCAGGACCACTCCGCCCAGCAGTACCAGCGCCACCAGCAGCAGCCACAGTGCGCAGACGACCAGATGACGTACAGGTACTCCGAGACGACTGCCCCATGGCGCCAACATGATGGTTGGACGGAGGAGAGCTGGCAGAAGAACGCACCATGGAGATCCTCGCGCCGAGAGACTTCATGGGCACCATCGCGGACGAGAGGCCCCCGTCCGCCAACATCAGAGTACCAGAGCGGTGCGGCGGACCGCAGACAGCAGCAGCAGTCGCAGCAACACCAGCAGCAGCAGCAGCTCACGCAGCAGCAGCACGGACAGAGATGGAGGGGCAAGAGGACCCAGACCCCTGCGGCACGCAGGCAGCGCGGCGAGGAGGCCAGCCGCCCGAGCCTTGCGAGCCTTGAGAAGGTCATCGAGGGCATTCCCATCGCGAGAGCAGCGGATGCGGCGGTGCACACTGCCTTCCAGGCCCCACTGAACGGCAAGCACCTCGAGCTGCAGCGCGACGAGGTGAAGCAGCGGATGGAGTCCCTCGCCCTGTACATGATCGCCGCCAGGGTTGCAGGGGAGAACCCAGAAGAGATCGAGGAAGAGATCGGGGTCCTCACTTCCGTCCAACAATCATTGCAGCCTGCATACAGACGGACCAAACACGTCCACAAGCAGCTTGAGTACCCAGATCGACAGATCTGTAAAGCCAAGAACGAGCGCGACCGCTGGCAGAAGAATCTCGATGAGCTCACCGACAAGCGCAAGAACAGACCGGACGTCCGCGACGAGTTCGGGGTCTCAGCCGAAGATGCAGCGGACGCCGAGGACGACGACGACGAAAATGCCACCGGTCACCGCGAGGCTAGCAGGGCGCGCGGCCGCACAGCCCGCCCTGCAGGACCTGCACCGCCCCCCCCCCCCGCGTGCGGCCCCAGAAGCCTCCGCTTCAGCACCGGCCGAGGACGATGGGATCCACCACATCATGAGTGACCTAGCCAAGGCGGTGCAGGACCAGGCTAAATCCAACGCCGACTTCCAGGAGGCAATCCTGGCCAAGATCAGCCATACCGACAGAGTGACGGCAGCCGAGCCCCAAGGCGCCGAGGATAAGAGCAGAGAAGAGCTACGGGCGGCACGGCTCGCAGCGGAGTCTCGGAGGAAGAAGGAGAAGGCTGCGGAGACAGAGGCCAAAAGCAGGAAGCTGCAGGAGGAAAAGGATGAGGAGCTGAGAGCGGAATTCCAGCGGAAGCACGACACCCAGAGGCGGTTCCAGGAAGAAATGAGAAAACAGGCCATGAGGAGGAACCAGGAAGTGCGCGACGAACAAGGCCGCGTCGCCAACTACCTGCGCATGCAGGCACAAGCTAGAGAAGCTGAGGCGCGACAGACGGAGCTGGCGCAGCAGGCCAAGCAAGAAGTAATGCTGCAAGAAGTCATGCATGCCAGGGATGCCGCCAGGAAGCTGGAGGACACGAAAGTGGTGCAGCAGAGGAAACGGGCAGAAGAGAACCACGAGGCCATTGTCCACAACCTGAAGGAGCAGGGGCCACACAGCAGCTATCAGTCCAGCAACACTCCGAGCACGCCCTACAGCAGCGACGATGGGAGGACCAACAGCGCGTGGACCTCTTCCAGCAGCAGCGCGAGCAGGAGCTCAAGTACATACTGGGGCGGAAAGAATACCAAAGGCAAGAAGAGTGCCGCAAAATGGAGGTGAGGGTTGAGGACGCCGAAAGCAAGGCCCGACCGTTGGGCACCTCACGCCACACTGCCCTGGAAGTCGAAGTACTGAAAGAACTGGAGACCGCGATCAACACGGAAGACGCCCAGCCGCAAGCTCCGTGATCAACAACGTCGTCGTCAGGAGACCCGACCCCAGCAGTCCCGCTCGTACAGGTATCCGAAGTGAAGGTGACCCCCCTGTACCCGCCACGAGCACACGCGCCTCCCGCGAAAGACCCGCCGGAGCAGGAGATCGAGCCAGCCATCGCCGCGCAGGAGACCGAGCAGCACTTGATGGCCATCGAGAAGAACGCGGCGCAGGCCCTCGCGGAATACCAGCTTCAGGAGCGCAAAAGGGAGACCCTCCACTGGGCGAGCTACGAGCCGTCGCCGCCATCCTTCGCCCCCGTCAACCCTTTTCCGTCGGGCACGGAGACCCTCGACACCTTCGACGACGACGAGATACAGATCGTGGACAGGCAGGAACAGATAAGGCTGGAAGAGAAGGAGATGGCGGAGGAAAACGACCAAGAAAGGATAGAGCGACACCTCAAGGAGTGCGAAGACGAGGAAGCGGCCATCGTCGAACAGATTGGGAGCACCGCGACGGACTACAAGCCCGAGGAGAAGGAGGAGAAGTACAGCGAGGACAAGGAGGACATGATCATTCTCAGCCAGCTTGGTATGGAGTCGCCCAACAGCCGTCAGAGGAGGAAAGAAGTACCAGAGTACTGCTCGCCCACGCTGTCGGCTGACGAGGACTACGACGAGTCTTGCAAGGACCAGGAGAAGGATCAGGACTTCATCGTGATATCCGACACCCAGAAGTTCGACCCACAGGAACACCTCCCGCCAAATACTGCAAGGCTCCAGGCGGACGACCGAGGAGAGGAGGATCCGGGATCCTCAAGAAGAAAGGCGACGGCAGCAAAGGCAGCAGAGCATCATCGCGATCTGCACCCTCCGCCAGAAGCCAGAGCGCTAGGAGAAGGGTCCGAATCGTCGACGACGGGGGCGGCTTCGCAGAGGGGCGAGACCGACGAGCAGTACGCCTGGAAAAAGATGGTGGCGGCAGCAGTGCCACCGAGCAGCAAGACGAGGCGCGCCCCTAGGCGCGAGGAGCGAGGAGGGAAGAGACCTGCCCCCTCCTCGACATGACGACCAAGTGCAGGCAGCAGAGTCTGGGGTTGGCGGACTGGGGCCCCGGACAGAGATACCACACCCAGCAGCAAACCTGCACCAAGGAGCTGAACCAGACAACTCATGCATGCACGACTGCGACCTGGAGCAGCGCCTCGGAATTCAACCACCTTTTGGAGGTGCAGTTCGACCGACGACCCTGGACCACAAGAGCAACCAGGGCCAGCCAGCTGAGCGAAGGCCCGACGACACCGTCAGGGAGCCACGCTTGGCGCTGGTGGCAGGCAGAGGGAGCCGCCATTCGACAACCGCAGCCCTCGGCGCAGGAGCAGCCGCGGCGGCATCGTCATGCGGACCGCCGAGTGCCCGCCCACGCCGACAGCATGCTAGGAGCCTGAGGGACGCACTGCCACGCCAAGGGCATCCTGTGGGGGTCTCCACAGGCAGCATCACCAACAGTGTCGCCGACGACCTCCTCTACGGCGAGGAAGGGCAGCGCAGCGACGTCACGGGGCCCGCGCGGGGCCAGCCAGAGGCAGACAGGCCAGGCAGAAGCCTGCGGGACGCACTACCTCACCCACCTGCAGGCCCCCCGCCAAGGGCGTGTGACCCCCTTTCGAGGCCCTCATCTTCGTGGTCATCGGCACGTCTCTGGACGCCGCCGAATACAGTCTTGACTTCGAAGAGTCGCGCCACCTTCCGCAAGGCAATCCGCGGAAGGGGCGATGGAGGAGGCCGTCACGAGCACAGGCTCTCCTCGCGGCCGACCGCGAGCTTGAGCCCACTCACTGAGGTGGAAGAATGCAGTCCCAGTGGAGAAGAACACCGACACGACTACGACGACCCCGCCAACGACATCAACACCATGACGACCCAGGCGCCCTCCCTGATGCACAGCCCCGCCAACGAGTACGCTACAGGGGAAGGAAAGACCAAGGAGGAGAACACGCCTGGAGGAGAAGAAGAAAAGTGCCTGGAGGCTGAAGAGGAGCAAGAAGGTATGCGCAGGAGGAAGATGAGGAGGCTGAGGTTCCTACTCGCCAGGTCACCTTCTGCCTGAGCCAAGAGCGCTGCGACGACATGAGGGGCGACCTGCGAAGGCAAGGTGACAAGCGGGTCCATGACGAGAAAAACCTCCGCCCACACCGCCGACCACCCCACGCTCGACCCGAATGCCCAACCCCGCCTCAGGCACGCCACAACCTCGAGCAGCTTCCCCGATACCAACCACCCCAGTCCCCCGACGCCGACCACCGGCATCACGACCGTGGGGCAGAGCCCCTGGGGAGGCAGTGCCCGAGCCGTGGTGCGCGACCGACACCACTCCCAGCCCCCGACGGCCAAAACGCCGAACGGCCAGACCTACCGGCCTCCCACGGCGTTAGGACGCAAAGTCCTGGGGAAGCATGCGCGGGAACACCTCAGGCAAGAGTCGCCACGTGGAGCTGGAGGCGTTAGGACGCAAAGTCCTGAGGAAGCCCCGAATGCGTGGGAAAACCTCATGCACGAGTCGCCACGTAGAGCTGGACATACGAGGACGCACAAGGTAGCATGATGAGCATTAGCATCATCAGCATCAGCATCATCATCAGCATCATCAGCATCATCAGCAGCAGCATCATCATCAGCATCATCATCAGCATGATCATCATCATCATCATCATCATCATCATCATCATCATCATCATCATCATCATCATCATCATCAGCATCAGCATCATCATCATCAATACCAGCATCATCATCATCAGCAGCATCACTACCATCATGATAACAAGACTAATATCAACAAACACATAACAATGACAAAACGAACAATGTGTTCACGATGAGCATGGTTATTACTCCTGCTCGTACCAGTAAGAGTTCTTATCTCCATTGATGATGTGAGTGTTCGTCTTCGTCGTTTTACACATATCATGTATTACTGGTGTTCCAGTGCGACTGCGATTACGAGTACGGTTACAATTCATATGATACTAGTATGATCAGTGCTGTTACCCTGTGTCTTCTTAATAGTCTGCAGACGTGTTGTCTCAATATTGTTCGTAGTAGTATGTGTGTATACTAGTAGAATTGTAAAAAGTTATTCTAGTATCCATAATATTTTTGTGCGCCGTCGTCTTCCTCTTCATCCTCCTCCTCCGCCTCCTCCCCCTCCTCCGCCTCCTCCTCCTCCTCCTCCGCCTCCTCAGCCTCCTCCTCCTCCTCCTCCTCCTCCTCCTCCTCATCATCATCATCCTCCTCCTCATCCTTCTCCTCCGCCTCCTCCTCCTCCCTACCGCGCGGACGAAGTCGAGGTCGGGATCACGACCCGCCCAGCTGCCGACCCCTCGTCGGAAACGGGCTGTTCCTACATTCAGCCTCGTTCCTGCTGCGCGGCTGCAAGGGCACGGTGGCGGTTGCCGCAGGCAGCTGGTAAATGAAATAGAATAGGGAAGGGTAGGGTACAGTTGAGTAGGGTCGAGTAGACAAGAGTAGAGTAAGGTAGCTGGCAAAGTGGAGTCGGGTTAGAAGAGAGTCCGCCGACCCCCGTTTGCTAGGTGTGACAGGGCGTGTGTGACATTTGGCGGTCCCTGTCCTCCCCCCTCCCCCAGATCGAGCATCCCGATCTGGGGAGGGGGGGGGGCACGAGCTCGCCAACGCACCCCCAGGGACTCGCCAAGGCTCGAAACAAAAACAGAACGGCCGAAGACAGCCCAAACAGAGCGCCAAGACAGTCGAGGAGAATGTCGAGACAGCCCAGGGGAACCCGCGACTGTCCAAGATGGCTTCAAGACGGCCAGCGAGGCCTTCACGACGGCCCAAGCGTGCTCCGACAGGGCCATAGTGAGGGCCCCAAGGGGAAAAACAACAAAATTCATTAAGCAAACGCATATGATCCGTAATTGCCGTTTTCTTCTTGACAGCGTCCAATGCGGCCCAAAGGGCCCCCAAGAGTTCCCCAGGGGCCCCAAGAGGGCCCAAGAGAGCCCTACGACGGCCCAGGACCACCCCAAGAGGGGCCCAAGAGTGGCAATACGAACTGACATCTCGAGTCTTTCCTGTCACGGGCCCCCCAAGAGCCCAACAGTGACCCCCGAAGCGCCCTCAAGAGGCGCCCAAGAAGCCCCAAAGAGGCTCGATGCCCCTGAGAGCCCTCCAAGAGGCCCCTCATATGCACCCAAGAGGATCGAGGATCATCCTCCCCCTCGTTATCCCTCCTCCTTTCGCCTTCCCCCCATGCCTCCCTCGTTCCTCCTCCTCCTCCTCCTCCTCCTCCTCCTCCTCCTCCTCCTCCTCCTCCTCCTCCTCCTCTTCTGCTTATTATCAGTACGATGTGCATAAGTGGTCTGATTATCATTATGTGTCTTATTAGTACTCGTGTCCATATGGTTATTACTACGATTGTTATTACGATTGGTATTATTACTATTAGTTCTCGCAGTCGCTTCCTAAGTATTATTAGTATGATTGGTAAAATAACATAGTAGTGTTATTGTTGGTTTTCTCTTACTACGATTACTAGTACTCGTCGTAGTATGATTCGTCTTGTTGTTTGTGTTAGTATTATTGTTATTAAAAGTAATGCTTGTACTCGTAATAGTGCCACTATGCTTATCATGGTTCGTACTACGGGCACTGTTATTATAAGATTCGTCATACGAGTACGGTTACAATTAGCATTCTTCTTATACCCAAAGTATTGGTATCTCTTATATGATTAGAAATTATACTATTACTGTCGTTACTACAGGAATAGCATTATGGCTCGTATCTTTTTACTACTAGTATTACTTAGAAAACGAATATAACTTCTGTTTAAAATATTATTCCTCCGCCTCCTCCTCCTCCTCCTCCTCGTCCTCCTTCTCTTTTTGCTCTTGCCTCCCCTCCTGCACCCCTCCCTGCATCCCCCTCGTGGCCACTCGTTCTCCTCCTTCTCCTCCTCCTCCTCCTCCAAAGACGCACTGTAAGCCCCCTCTCATAGTACAAGTGCGTCCTGTTATCCTGCCAATGTCCTCCTGCTCGTGCTCTTCCTCTTTCTGTTGGTTCCTCCCTCCTTTGTGCCTTCCTCGTCCTCCTTTCCCGCCCTCTCCTTCCCTGTGAGGAGAAGGAGGGATCAGGCAGGCGACCAAGAGACGAAGAGACCGCCTACCCATGTTTACAAGAGGTGAGAGAGCGCGCAACATGCTCAATCTCACATCCTGGCGTCTCGAAAAAAATCGAGACGGAGGCTTTCCAGAGTCTTCGGCCTCCAGGGCCCTCGCTGGGCCCCGGGGCCGTGAAAAGACAGCTCAGGAGGAGAAACCTGCCCCAGAAAAGCGGTCAAGAAGAGGTCGGGGGGGCCCGCGCCTCGAAGAAAGCCGAAGCGCCAGAGGGCTGGGGAACTGCCCAGGGAGCTCTGGGAGAGGAGCGCGGCTCCTCCACCGCGCCCCCCGCGGGGTCCAGGCCCAGCTCCGAGCCCAGCCTCCGCTTGGGTCGGGCATGTCCTCCTACAGGCGGCTTCTGGAGGGAAAGAATAGCCAAAAAGTGCTCACCAGTGAGCAAACATGGTAGAAAAATCGTCCCCCCACGATGTTTTGTTTTAAACAATTGTTGAACATTCCTCCTTAGAACAAGCAAGACGCCATGAACATAAACTTTTGGCGCTCCGCGCGGATTTCTTGGATGTGCGCTGGACCCCCCTCGCTGGCGCGCAGAGCGCGCCAGGGGCGGCGCCGGAGGCGCCGCCGGGGGGGCGCGAGCTCGGATCTGCGCGGAGCGCCAAAGTTTATGTTTATGGTGTTTTTCCTACTTCGACTCCTGTAGAGAGACGTGCCCGACGCAAGCCCGGCCTTCGCCCCAGCTCCGAGCCCAGCCTCCGCTGAGGTCGGGCACGTCCTCCTACGGGCGGACTCTGGCGGAGAACTGCAAACTGGCCCCCAACAAAAAAGTCCTCGAGAAGAGGCAGAAAAAAACCGTAGCAAGAAATCGTCCCCGACTATTCATGGACTATCTCTGCATACTCCTCCGATGGACGGACATGCAGGCGGCGCGCCCGAGGGGGGGCAGTGGGAAGGGGCGGCCTCCTGAGGGTTCGGACGTCCCCCGGCCCTCGGAGGAGTCTTCCGAGCCTTCCCCGAAGGCGCGACAGAACACGTCTCACAGGACCAGCGAGCGTCCGAGAAGCCCTGCCGCCTGCTGGGCAGGCCTTCTCCTCCTCAGTTCCCCCCCTCGCTCGCCGCCAAGTGGAGGGACGTGGAGATGTATTTGGGGCGCGCAGCACTTTTCGGGGCGCAGATGTATTGCTCTATTTCCGCGTGCAACGCATCCCTTGCAACACGATGCAAGACCGCTCTCCGGCGCAGTACATTTGCAATACCGTTGCCCCAAACCTATTGCACCACCCCCCTTTCAGCTGGACCCCCTTGTGTCCGGAGCGGCCAAGAGGGGGGTGTCCAAGAGGGGCGGTGCAAATCATGACCGGCGGCATGTGCGCGGCCCAGCGGGGGGGGGCCGGGGACGTAATGAACCAAGAAGAGGCGCCATGAAATCTGGGAAACATCATGGCCCACGCCATGGATATCCAACCCCCGCCTGGTCACCGCCCCCCTCTTTTCCGCCCCCGAACTTGTGGGCCACCCCGAGATGGACGGACGTGCCCGACCCAAGCCCGGCCTCCGCCCCAGCTCCGACTCCGGCTCGGAGCCCGCCGCGCTCGCGGCCCGCGCGGCGGGGCGCCCGCCAGCCCCGCCGAGGCCCCCCAGGTACTGCGCCGCGCGGCCCAGCAGGTCGCCCGCCGCCGGGCCCGGCGGGGGCGCCGCGGGCGCGCCCCGGGAGAGGCCTTCGGAGGGCACCAGCTTTGCAGGTCGGGCAGGTCCTCCTGCAGGGGGGGTTGTTTGGGGGGGGGGGGGAAACAAATGGGCCCCAAGAAGGCTCGAAGATAGTCAAAAAGTAATCGACGGATCGTCCCCTATGCTGTGGTTTTTGACTGTTCTTGGATTCTCCCCCTGCAGAGGGACCCGACCGACCTAACACCAACTAGAAACCCAGACATCCTGGCGGTTCGAAGGAAGAAACATCGGGGCGGAGGCTCTGCACAGCTTGCTCGGCCTCCGGGGGCCCTTCGCGACGGGCCTCGGCGCCGTCCGAGAAGCGGCTCGGGAGGAGAAGCTGGTCAGGGGAGAGTGGTCGAGATATCGGGGGGCCCGTGCCCCGAAGAAGTCGAGACGCCCGAGGTCTGGGCACAGCTGCACCCGTCCTGGCCCAGCTCACGCTGGGCCCAGGATCGGTGTGCACGCCCTCCCCGCGATCAAGTCGGGAATGCCCTTCCACAGGTGGATTTTGGGCGAAAAACCAAAAATAGCCAAAAAATACCCCCAAATGGGCAAAAAGTACTCAAGAAAGAGAGTCCCCCGACTATTTCTTTTGACTGTTTTCGAGAATCCCTCCTGCAGAGGGACAGGCCCGACTTCACCCCACGAGGCCCCGGCGGCTCGATCCTCTCTCGGGCCGGGCGTCCTCGCTCCTCGGATCGGGCCGCAGGGCCCTCGCAGAGCGAGCTGGTCCGACAGGGAGCACGGCGAAGCAAAGGGGTGCAGGGCTCCGGGCGTGACTTCGAGCGACGTCGCCCCGTGTCCGCCACGCCGAGTCGCCGGGCCCTGGCTCGGGCAGGAGGGCCCGGATGGTCCAGGGTCTGGGCCCCCCGCGCCCCCCCTCCTGCTCATGCCGTCGGCCCCCCGCCCCCCTCCCCCCCCGCGAGATGGCCCCCTCCCCCCCCCCGTGGGCGTGGCGTGACGCGTGGGTGTGGCGTGGGGTCCCCCTTGTGGGCGTGCGGTGGTGAGGAGGCTGGCCTCAGCAGCCAAGCGTCGCCGCCGCCGCCGCCGCCGTCGTCGTCGTCGTCGTCGTCGTTGCAACATGCAGGGCAAGAGCTGTACAGGGCGCCCTTCGCGCGCGACAGGGCGAAATGCAGAGGCCGCCCCAGCGCCGCGCACCCCCGTGCTGGGGAGACCATCGACGACACCCTTCGTCGTCGTCGTCGTCGTCGTCCTCTGAGAGAGGGAAGCAAAGAGGAGAAGAGAGGGCCAAGGAACGAGGAGAGAGAGATGAGGAGGGGGACGGAGGGAGGAGGAGCAACATCGTCGTCGACGGTGTCTTCTCCATCGTCGCCTCCCTGTGGGTATGGCGTGCTGTTGCGGTGCTTCAGGGAGCCAGGGCGGTCGACCTCTGGCAGAGATCTGAGGTCGTCGTCGTCGTCGTCGTCGTCGTCGTCGTCGTCGTCGTCGTCGTCGTCGTCGTCGTCGTCGTCGTCCCCCCTCCCATCGGGGGAGCGCCCGAGGGACCC
The DNA here is from genome assembly GCA_963575745.1 of Prorocentrum cordatum. Taxonomy (NCBI): domain Eukaryota; class Dinophyceae; order Prorocentrales; family Prorocentraceae; genus Prorocentrum; species Prorocentrum cordatum. The sequence continues at coordinate 41,250 of CAUYUJ010004778.1, read as the reverse complement.
GGACACCCATCCCCCATCCCATCTGGGGGGGGGGGACCGGAGCCAAAGATCATATATGATCCAGGGTCGAGGGCCCACGGCCCCCCCCCCCTAGATGGTATGGTCCCAGGATTCCTCGGCCCCCCCCCCCCAGATGGTATGGTCCCAGAGAGACGACGACGACGACGACGACGACGACGACGACGACGGCGACGACTACGACGACGGCGACGACGACGACGACGACGACCACGACGACGACAACGACGGCTGCGGCGGCGACGACGCCGACGCGACGCGACGGCGACGACGACGATGACGACGATGACGACGGCGACGACGACGATGACGACGACGACGACGATGACGACGACGACGACGAGGACGACGACGACGAGGACGACGAGGACGACGACGACGACGACGACGACGACGACGACGACGACGACGACCTCTGAACCACCACAGCACCACACCACATCCACAGGGGGGGGGAGGGGGGCACCGCAGCGCAGCACCACGCCACGCCCACCTCTGAACCACCACAGCACCACACCACATCCACAGGGGGGGGGGGGAACCGCAGCGCAGCACCACGCCACGCCCACAGGGGGGGGCGGGGGGGACCATCGCGCGGGGGGGGGGGGCCCAATGGCATCAGCATTGGGGGGGGGGGGCCCAAGCCCTGGACCACATATGCACCGATCCTGGGCCCAGGATCGGCCAGGACAGGATCGGTGCAGGTATGCACCCAGACCTCCAGCGTCACACGGGCCTCCGACCTCTCGACCACTTTCCCGGGACCGGCTTCCCATGGGGAGGGCGTGCACACCGATCCTGGGCCAGGCGTGAGCCTGGCCAGGATCGGTGCAGGTACACCCAGACATCCGGCGTCTCGATTTGTTCGGGGCACGGGCCCCCAACGTCTTCACCACTCTCCCCAGACCGACTTCTCCTCCTGAACCGTTTTCTGACAGCCCCGAAGCCCGCCAAGGGCCCCCAGAGGCAGGAACCTATGCAAAACCTCCGCCCCGATTTGTTTTTCTTCGAACCGCCAGGATGTCTGGGCAATTAGAGTTGGTGCCCTCCGAAGGCCGCCGCCGCCGCCGCTGGAGAAGCCCGCGGAGCTGCCCCGGCTGTCGCCGAGCCCGGGCTGGCCGCCGAATTGCTCGGCGCCGCCCCAGGAACGGCCCGCCGAGCTGCCCCGGCTGCCGCCAAGCCCTGGCCGTCCGGCAAGCGGGCGTTCGCCGCCCGCCTCAGAGCCCGCGGAGCTGCGCTGGCTGCTGCCCGTTGCCGCAAGGGCCTTTTCAGGGGCACCGACGGGGGCGATGCGGAGGAGGAAGAGGGGGAGGGGGAGGGGGAGGGGGAGGGGGAGGAGGAGGAGGAGGAGGAGGAGGAGGAGGAGGAGGAGGAGGAGGAGGAGGAGGAGGAGGGGGATGAGGAGGAGGAGGAGGAGGAGGAGGAGGAGGAGGAGGAGGAGGAAGAAGAAAGCGACGAGTTGGCAGGTGTCCTGCAGGCTGGGCCCCACGCAAGGGCCCTTTGTCCCGACACCCACGCTATGCATCTGCAACCTCAGGTGCCAATCAAAGTGCCGTGAAGCTTCACGGCTCAGTCCAAGCAATATGGAAACATTTCGGCGAATTTCTATCCTCAGCCAATCGGCACCTTTCCCATCGGAACGGGGAAAAGCAAAACTGATATGGAGGATGGGGCTGGAAGCTCGGCCAACGGGGGTCAGCTAAGTTCAAAACCTAGCCCCAAAGGGCCGTCCCCCCTCGTCCAAGTCACGAAGGGCCTCAAAGGCACCTTCCAACTTATCGGTCGCAGGGTCCTCGACGTCACCAGGGACCGTCGGGGGGGCGACAGCTGCTCGGGCGGCAACTGCGTCAGCAGCTCCATACAAATTATCCAACGCGTTCAAGTGTGCATCTGCACAGCCCGCCGAGCGGTCAGGCAAGAGGCGTGCCTCCTCACGGGCCAGCGCAACGGCAACGATGGTCGAGTGCAGGATGAGTGTCTGTCTCGAGCGTGGCTTAACCTTGAGGCGAGTCTGGCAGCTTAAGTCGTTTTTTTTTCTACGGGTTTCAGTGGCTGATACGTCGGCAGTTTTGTTCCTAGTTTCCCAAAAATACAATGATCCGATCATCATCCACACCACGGGAGCTTAAATGGGAATTAACATTCGCAACACGGATGCTCTTATCTTGAATCGCCGTTCGTACATGGACGCCGAGGGCTACGCGCTGCCAAACATGAGGATGCTCTCGGGCCTGGAGGTGGCCCCCGCACAAAAGGTGTCCGAGTTTCGCGACAAACTCCTCATTGTCAACAAACTGGTGTATAGAAACTTCACATGCGGGAATAGCGGGCGCAACAGCTAGCGCAGCGGCCCTTTGGGCCGATTGGCGCGGCCCGAAAACTCTCTCATGATAATGCATCACACGGCCATCACCATACTGAACAGCAAAACCAGCTCTGGGAAGGAGGGGGGCGGCACGCGTCAGAGGACGCTCCATGCGTCGCCACCAGGATCCACTGGCCGCTCGACTCTCCATCCCAAGGGAGGGTCCCCTTCCCAAGCTAGATGCACAGCTTCTCGATCGTGCTCGCCCCTGGCCGCAGATGCTTGAGGCGGGCGGAAACGTCGATACTCAACCAGTTCAGGATGCAACAAAAAATGCCACAGGCACGCGCACGAGGGGCGCAGGACTCCCATTCCTGATCTGAAACAGCCTCAAGGAATCGTTCACGACGTCTACTCCAGACTGGGCACTTTCTGATGACGTGCTTATGTGCGTTCCTCAGCAGCGTTGCAAAATCTACCAACTGGGCTCGCGTCCTCGCTCAGGTTCGCTCTGGATAATCTCTGCTGGGCATGGCCCCCCCCGCAAAGGAACTTGCACAGACGCGACAAATTCTTTTCATCCAACCTAGACCGCTGCCGCTTGGTGCGCAGCAACCACCGGACCCGTGGCCGGCATGCCCAGGACGCCCCCAGCGGTCGGGATCTGCTTCTGGAACCACCTCCTCTGCGAGATCCTCAGCTCGTGGTAGAGGTAGTCCGACGTGATCCAGTTTAGCTTCGTGCCTTTCTCGGTGCGCATGATAGTCGGCTCTGGTCATGTCCAATCCAGGTCCGCCAACACTTCCGTCAACCCCGCGACGGGCCCTGGTGGCTCACGAGGGCCTTGGACCGCCGCGCGCAGGAAAGCCAGCACTTGGCGTCGCAGCCAAGGCTTCTCCAACAGACGGCGTAGTGCTCGAAATACTTCTGCATTGCCAACTGCACGAGGCTCGGTCCCGTGTTCTCAAATATCGTGTAGAACAAAATCCGACAACACAGCCAGTTGCCTCCTGTGGGATAGACAGCACGAAATGCAGCTTGGCTGAAGGTGCCCATTGTCTTCTCGGGAGGTGTCGCCAGGTCCATTCCACTAGCAATCATGCATGCAGTGAGAGATCGAACCTGTTCTCCGTTTCGTACTGATGCTGAGTGGCAGCCTCTGGATCCTCGCAAGTCGTGGTTTGGCGCCCTCAAATCACTATAGAAGCAAAGTATAATTCTGTCCACCGGTCGCCACAACCTCACCCCCCACCAACTTGACACTGTCTGTGACAGTGAGTTCCTGCCCAGCGATCCTGATATCCTGGATTGCTGGCACGTCCTTTCCATGCACCGTCCACGCCTGGATCTTTCCTGGAGGCACCTGCTGGCCTAAGTACTCGTCAAACTTGAAGGTCTCCACGACCGAAGCCGTCAACTCTCTGATAGCGCGGACCATGCTGTTCGGGTCGTCGACGAAGTAACCGGGAGACTTCGAGGCTTGCATCCGCGCTGCCTAGCCGCCCGCGCGCGCATCAGAAGTTTCACATCAACCAGACTGGAGCCGCTGCCTCGCAAATGCCCGTTCGTAATTTAGAAGAAAAGAGCCCGTGGATTCCGCCATCTACATGGCTCGTTGGTGCCTCTCGTAAAACTGAGTACTGACGTCCGCTATCGGTTTGGGGCGTCCAGCACGCGTTTAGAGACCCACAGCCACTTCCGCAACAATTAGCCCGGCGAAGGACCCAACAATATGCAGCTGTGCCATTGTCCATATAATCTTCGCCCGCGCTCCCTATGCGGCCACGAACCGCGCGAGGGGCGCGCCGAAATGCGTGGCGGGGTACACCACGGGAGGCGAAAGTCTCCGCTGCTGCCTTCGGCAGAGCTCGATGCGGGGCCAGGGGCCACGAAACGCGCGAGGAATAAGGGGTGCGCCGAAATGGATGGCGGGGAGGCATGCGGACGCAGCCACGGGCGCCTTCGGCGGTGCTCCCTATGGGGCCACGAAACGTGTGAAGGGTGTGCCGAAATGGGCGCGGGGGCGGCATGCGGACCCTGCCACTGGGGCCTTCGGTGGAGCTCCCTATGGGGCCGCGAAACGTGTGAGGGGTACGCCGAAATGAGCGCGGGGGCGGCATGCTGGCGCAGCCACTGGGGCATTCGGTGGAGCTCGCTATGGGGCCGCGAATGCGGCGGGCGGGGAAGACGCATGCGCACTGCGCCACTGGGGCCTTCGGTGGAGCTCCCTATGGGGCCACGAACCGCGCGAGGGGCACGCCGAAATGGGCCTGCGGTGGACGGGGGGGACGCATGCGGACACCCCCACTGGGGCCTTCGGTCGAGCTCCCTACGGGGCCACGAACCGCGCGAGGGGCGCGCCAACATGGGCCTGTGGCGGGCGGGGAGGACGCATGCGAACTGTGCCACTGGGGCCTTCGGTGGAGCTCCCTATGGGGTCACGAACCGCGCGAGGGGCGCGCCGAAATGGGCCTGCGGTGGACGGGGGGGGCGCATGCGGACACCCCCACTGGGGCCTTCGGCGGAGCTCCCTATGGGGCCACGAACCGCGTGAGGGGTGTGACAACATGGGCGGTGGGGACGATGGCGGGGACGATGATGATAAGGACGTGGATGAGGATGGCGCTGCAGATGACGATGCTGATGGATGATAGGCGATGGTGATGATGGTGACTATGGCGTGGGGAGGGGGAGGAGATGATGATGATGATGATGATGATGATGATGATGGTGATGGGAGGGGGGGGGCGAGGAGGTGGGACGCGGGGCGCTGCCTCTTCAAAAAGAGGACCCCACACCACAGGATGGTTGGGAATCAAATCAAAATGATACTTCTTGTCCAAAGCCAAGCCATGCTTATATTCGCCTCGACGCTGGTTTGCCCTCAAGTGCAGGGCGAGGTTTGTTGGTGCATTATGGGGGTCAGCACCAGCAGTAGCTCGGCACGTCGTCGCGCGCGTCCACTTGGCCCTCAATGCAGATAACTCGTCGTACACTGGCGCCGCCCAAGCATACCATCATATACTGAGTGCTGATAAGAATCTCTATTCAACTGGATATTCGCAAGGGCCTCTCTAGGCACGGGCCGACCACTGTTGGGAAAGCTTCAGGCATCGGATTCGCGATCAGCATCCACTTTAGACCTTCGGCAAAGATGGCCGCGATAGACCTGGCGAGAGCACGCGCATCTTTTGTTGTCCAACCATCCAACCCTCCTGCTGCGCGCAAACTCACTCTGGCTTGACAACGCTGCAGCATCAAGACACCCTGTCTTTCGACTGCATTTTCCAACAGACGGTAGGACATTCCTTCCAAGGGCACCCCAAGCGCGGGGTGTGGTCTCCCGTCCTGGGCGTCTTCGGCGCCGGCGCTTCCCCTGGCGCGCCTTCTCCAGAGCGAACCCCGAGCTTCTTCACGACGGCGTCGATGCCAAGCTGGAGGCCCTCGAGTGCATCAAGCCTGTTCACTGCGTTGGCGATCGCAGAGCCCTGTCGCGACCGCCGTGCTCAGGGCCTCCATCTTGGCGTTGGTCTCCGCCCGGTTCGCCGCGATGGTCGCGTTCTGGGACTGGATCTGTCGGCGCAACGCAGCGAGGTCGCGCTCGAGGATGTCAGTCCTCTGGCTGGCAGCCGCTGGCAATGCCGCGGTGGCGGGGGTGGCTGGCTGGGTTGACGGCGCCTCCGAATCGCCGCCTATCTGCACGCCGTCCTCCGCACCAGCTGGCACGGCCCCCGCCATTGGCGGCGTGCTCACGGCCCTCAGGTGGGCGAGCCATGCTGCCCCTCCCGCGGCGGCGGCCTGGGCGATCGTCACCGCTGCCGCCATGGGGCCACCTGCTGGGGGCTGCTGTGCTGGCTGTAGCTTCTTTGTTTTGGCCTCCACGAGCTCGTCTGAGAGCACGACGGCGGGGGCTGCGCCGGTCTGCATTAGCTCGGGCTTGTCCGCGATAGCAACGACGACCCACGGCCGCCGTCCATCGCACACCCTCCAGCAAGTGCTATCGGGGACACGTCTGCCTCGACGCTGGCGCAATAGCTCAGCTCCCTGCAGTCGCACCCGACGTCGGCTGCCTCGCACTGCCAGTGGGGCCCCCCCGGCCACCGTCTGGATCTGGCGCTTGGATGCCACGCTCGGCGGTAGATGGTCGACGCGGAACTTTTGGCGCGCGAGGCTGGCTGCATGACCCCTGACCTCGATGGCCAAGTCCCTTGCCTGGGAGAACATTCTGGCCATGCGTATACCCGACGCCCGCACGTCGCTACGCATGACGCCCTGGCGGCCGCGTCGTAGATGGTTCACATGCACCGCGCCCTTCTCGTAGATGGCGATGCGCAGCGTTGCGGCCAGCTGGTCGTCCGCGAGGGGCTGGACCGTGGCAGTGTTGGTCTGGTACACCAGTTCCCCCTGCCCGAACTGGTAGGTAACGCCCTTAGGGAAGGCTTTTGCCGCCCCCCCCCCCCGCACGACAGGCACCTAGAGGACGGTGCGCGGGTACGTCTGGTCGGGCCCGCCGAGGCCAACGATCGCGATGGGGACCGTCTGCCTCTTCTGCGACAGCGCAGAGCAAGCGCCATTTGCTGGCCATGCACGGGTCATGCAAACTCACCGTGCGTTCGTAGGTATCGTCGTTATTATTATGAAGAGTACTCGTATTCCTCTTATGATTAGTAGTACTATTCTTAGTAGTAGTAGTAGTAGTAGTAGTAGTAGTAGTAGTAGTAGTAGTAGTAGTAGTAGTAGTAGTAGTAGTAGTAGTAGTAGTAGTAGTAGTAGTAGTAGTAGTAGTAGTAGTAGTAGTAGTAGTAGTAGTAGTAGTAGTAGTAGTAGTAGTAGTAGTAGTAGTAGTAGTAGTAGTAGTAGTAGTAGTAGTAGTAGTAGTAGTGTGGTGGTGGTGGTGGTGGTGGTGGTGGTGGTGGTGGTGGTGGTAGTAGTAGTAGTAGTAGTAGTAGTAGTAGTATAGTAGTAGTAGTAGTAGTAGTAGTAGTAGTAGTAGTAGTAGTAGTAGTAGTAGTAGTAGTAGTAGTAGTAGTAGTAGTAGTAGTAGTAGTAGTAGTAGTAGTAGTAGTAGTAGTAGTAGTAGTAGTAGTAGTAGTAGTAGTAGTAGTAGTAGTAGTAGTAGTAGTAGTAGTAGTAGTAGTAGTAGTAGTAGTATCAGTCGTAATACTATGAGTATTCGTATTATTATTATTACTATTAATACTACTATGTGTTACTATTATTCTTATTATTCTTCTGGTTCTTATTATTATTGGTATTAATATTATTGGGTTCAGTGCTGACCTGGGTCGGCCAGTCGCCACTTGCCAACGTAACGGCCGGGGTGAACACCGCGGCGGTATCCTTTCATGCCCTAGCGGCCGCAATACCTTTCGCCACGAAGTACGGGCATGATGCTCCTTCGTCCAGCTGATCTTGTGCTTGGCGACGAGCTTACGTAATTCGCGTCCGAACATCGTGTCGGACGTGGAGAAGACCAAGCTCTGCAGTTCCGACCCGCGCTTGGAGGCCATCTCGTCATAATTATGCTGCCGACGCACGATGAGCGCCGATGCCACTCAGAGCTTCAACCACGAGGTGCTTGCGAGCCAGAGGTGCTCCAACCTTCGCGGCTGGCTGGCGCTGGGCCATGCCGACCAGCCATAACTGGGGGAGCTGTGGTCCTTACCCCCGTGGGGGAACCCATCGCGTCGACGATCTCTCTCGAGGGGTGTCGAAATCGATGGGTCCCCCAGGGGGGTAAGGACCACAGCTCCCCCAGTTGTGGCTGGCCTGCCATGGCTGGTCCCGAGGAGCGAGGAGACGAAGTGCGGATCTCCGCAGCCCTCTGGGGAGGGGGGGCTGTCGGCGCGGCCAAGAGAGGCTGCTCTCGGAGGGCGGTCCGCGGGTGGCCCGCTCGTGCTTCCTGGAAACACTCGGGCCCGCGCTAGAGGAGGAGGAGGAGGAAGAGGAGGGGGAAAGGAGGAGGAGGAGGAAAGGAGGAGGAGGAGGAAAGGAGGAGGAGGAGGAAAGGAGGAGAAGGATGCGGTTCCTGGAGGTTCGAGGGTTGCGGCCGCTTCCGGGGGCCCTCGTCGAGCTCCTGGCCTCGGGATGCCTTCCAGCGGCTTCGCCTCGCCGAAAGCGCGCTGGAGGTGCCCGCATCGCCCCGAGCGGCCGCCGGGAGGCCGGAGCTGTGACCCGAAAGCCACCCGGGGGGATGGCGCAGGGGGGGGGGGGAAGAGCATCGACCCCGAATGCCGGGGAGACACATCGCCGACGAATCGGCGACAGGCCCCCGATAGCGAAGCCGCACGTTCCTGGACGGGGGGGACAGTCGGCCGCCCAGCGGCGCCCCATGGGCGAGCGGGCGTCGGTGCGTCCCCCCGTGATCGGCGGCGCACACGACGGGGGCAGGGGGGAGGGGGAAGTTCGATGGCAACTCATGGGAGCCTCCCATGCCATCTTGTCGGCTCTTGCGAATCGACGCCAGCCGACGCTAAATCGACGCTAATCGACACTAAGCCAACGCCAATCGACGCTAAGCGACGCTAAAGCGGCGTTATCTCATCCACTCCCAAACGCAAATCGACGCTCATCGACGGTAAAGACAAAATTCAGAGGGTACACCCGGCTCCCATAAATTGCTACCGAGGGAAAGGCTTCTTAGAAGGAGGCTGCTTCTTAGCAGGCGACGGCCCTACATCTGCAGACGAGAAGCAGCTTCCTTCTGAGAAGCCTTCCCCCCTCCACCCTGCCCCCCCCCCCTGCGCGTGGCCGATCTCAGCCTGCAACACCCCTCAAAATCACGCCCAGAGCCCCAGATGGACCCCATCTTGGTGCGTCACTTTCGAGACCGATCGATCTGTGAGGGCCCAGGGGCCCGAAGAGAAGGCTGAAAACGCCCGGCCCGAGGAAAGACTGAGGCGCCGGGACCTCAGGGCCTCACTTGGAGGCCTGGAAATGGGCACCAACGCCAACACAGGGGGGGGGCCTCCACGGGGGGAAGATTATCCTAGACTTCGGTGTTGGTGGTAATGATTCGGTCACCTTGGAAGCTAGAATCTTACCACCATCACCGAGATCGAAATCTTGTTCCCCCGGTGGAGGCACACCGCCGATATTGATGTTGGTGTCAACCTGTAGGCCGGCGACTCGCGCTGCCCCCCGAGGCCTCCGCCGCCGCGCGGCCGGCGCCAGAGGCCCCCGCGCCGCCGCCGAACTGCCTGGGGGACGCGCTGGGCCGGGCCAGTGCAGACCCGGGGTCAGTTGGGCCTTGCCTCGGGTCGGGCATGTCCTCCTGCAGGCGGCTTCTGGGCGAACTTAAAAACAGCCCCCCCAAAAAAACTCAAAAGTAGTCCATGGTGCTGAAAAAAATCGTCCCCATGCGATGTGTGCACCAACTCTGAGTACGACTCCTGGAGAAGGACACGCCCGACTTAGCTCAAGATCCCGCAGCAGCCTGCCAGATCCTGCACCCGAACACGGGTCAGCGCACCCCTGGCCCTGCAGGATCCTGCAAAGTCTGGCGCTCCAGCTGGCCCCCGTTTGCAGTAGTTCGGCCATGTCCTCCTACAAGCGGGTTCTGGACGAAAAATTAAAAATAGCTTCAAATACGGAAACATAGTCACAACAAAAACAATTTAGACGATTTCTCGATCTTCCTCCTGTGCAGGGACACGCCCGACTGAACGCAAGATCCCGCAGCAGCCTGCCAAACCCTGCACCCGAACCTGGGTCAGCGCACCCGTGACCCTGCAGGATCCTGCAAGATCTGGCGCTTTGGCTGACCCCCGTTTGCATCGCCCCCCGTACCCAGACATCCCCAGCGCCTCGACTTTTGTCGAGGCCCGGGCTCCCGACCTCTCGACCACTCTCCCGGGACAAGCTTCTCCTCCCGAGCCGTTTCTTGACAGCCCCGAGGCCCGTGCAGGGCCCCCAGAGGCCGAAGACTGTGAAACAAACATCCGTCCCGATTTTTTTGTTCGAGGCGCCAGGGTGTCTTGGGCCTCTTGACCCCCGGCTTCCGCAGCACGTTGCCCCACGACGCCGGCGACTCCGCGGGCGGCGGGCCACCGCCCTCCTCGGAGGGCCCCAGGCTCGCCGCGGAGGACGGGCGCGCCGTGCGGCTCTGGTTCAGCGGCGCCTCCAGGGAGCGCGCGCTGGGGCATTTCTGGGGCCCCACACAGTCTGGCGCGCGCTGGGGGATTTCTTCTGCTGGAACACATGGGTGGCTGCCAGCAAGACAGATACCAAAAATACGTTAAATAATCAAGCTAAGAATAATGCTAATACTAAACACTCCTATATCTATATATACATACATACATACATACATGCATACATACATACATGCATGCATGCATGCATGCATGCATGCATATACATACATATATACATACATACATACATACATACATACATACATACATACATGCATGTATGCATACATACATACATGCATACATATTTACAGACAGTCCTATATACATACATACATGCATGCATGCATACATACATACTACAAACACCCATACACACACATACAAACATGCATACATACATACATACATGCATGCAAACATACATTACATTACATTACATTACATTACATTACATTACATTACATTACATTACATTACATTACAGTACATTACATTCCACTACACTAGACTACACTACACTACACTACACTACACTACACTACATTACATTACATTACATTACATACATACATACATACATCTATACATACATATATGCATATGTGAAAATAAACGTATGTATACAAATGTACGTGTGTGTGTGCGTGTTGTTCTACATGCTCTCATCTGTTATCATGAATTTGGATAATGTTTAATGCTGGCTGGGAAACGAGAGAACGATCAACAGACACAATACAAAAAAACAAGAAAAGCAAAAACAAATGTGCTCATTTATTTTCTCGTATATCTATACTTTCTATGAAACTGAACTGCCGGCTCGGAGACGGAAAAACATGTTATTGAAATTCATCATATGTTGAATGAATTGAAATGCCCGTGCGGAAACGGAACACTATAAAACACATCAAGAATAATGAACACCCTTTCTTACAAAAATGATAAAAGAAAAACAACAACAACAACAACAACAACAACAACAACAACAACAACAACAGCAGCAGCGGCAACAACAACAACAACAACAACAACAACTATTACAACAACAACAAAACGATTCAAAGCAATTCCCATATGTCCATGAATGTTCATGGTTTGAACCGCATACTCGGAAACGTAAGAATATCGGCATGGATATATATACACACATATATATGTGTGTGTGCTCATACACTTTCGATTCCAAACATGTTCGTAGGTCACAGCAGTTTGAAATGACACAAGCATCCTTCAGAGTCCTCGGGAAATCTTTCGCGGCTTACGCTCCGGGGCCTCGGGCGCTTTGGCTTGGGGGAATCCAAGGCCTGAGAATCTTTGGCCCGGGACACTCCAGCCGCAGAGCCTCGGGCGTTCGACCTAGGAGTCATGGGCCCTGGACTTTGTTGGCCCGGCATTGATAGCACGCAAAGATCTGCCCTGGTTTCGGGGGGGATGTCCCTGGAACCAGCCCTGGAGCCAAGAGCGCATGGCACCGGGAATTCCGAGCCTTCGGATTCCTCGACCCACGAGCCCCAGGACCCAGGGGCGGAAGCTTAGGAATCTTGAGACATGAAACCCGAGAACCCAAGCGCCGCCGGCACTGGAATCTTGGCGGAATCTCGGGCACACTAGCCCTTGGTTCTGGAGTCAAAGGCCCATTTGACTGGGGCGCTGGAGGCGAAGGCCGCGAGGGCGCCTGGACCTTGGAACCCTGGGCCCGGGCATGCGCGAAGGGGCCCGCGGCTGTGGAATCCGAAGCGCAATCGATCTTAGGCCCTGGTATTTTCGTGGTTCATGATTCGGCCGCGACCGTTCGCGGCGTCGGCGCGGAGGAATTGTCGGGAATTCAGTGAGGTCCTCGGAAGCCGTGAATTCGCGAAGTTCCTCCAGGACCTTCAAGGCCTCGCGAAACCAGGGGAAACCCAGAGTTCCTGTTTGCGGGGACTTTGAGATTTTCTAATTTCGCAGAAATCTTCAGGGGGCTGCAGACATTTTGAGGGGTCCTTAGGATGTAGTTGGAATTCTAGAGAAATCGAAAGGTTTGGGAGGTTTCCTTTGGGATCTGTGGTCTACAGGAATGATCGAGATCCCGCCAGAACCTTCAGGGGCTTTCACGGGTCCCAAGGAATTCCGTGGAACCCCCGAGATTTTCTGAAACCTGAGAGCTCCCAATAATCTTGAGGAGTCTTTCAGAATCCCGAGGAAGCCGCAGGAACTTCCGGGAATGCTTCGGGGCCCGCCAAAACCTTTAGGGAATCATGGGAACGCGGAGGGATCTTCGGGGATGCCGGGGAGACCTTGCGCATCCATAGGAATGCAGAGGATGCCGAGGGGGGCCCGGAGGAATCCCCCGCCGCGCGCGGTTTTTGTTTGCATTGGCCACAGTCGAAAAGTCGCAATGTCGACATGGAAACTAGATAGAATTTTTAGCGGTAGCCGATCGGAGCAAGCGTGGGCCCCGTTGAATAGTTTCCCGCGGCGTGCCTTTTCACATTTTGTGAGTTGCGCCGCTAGGCGAAAAGGTTAGTTTTGGATACTTCACAGGCGACCGATCGCCCTGAAGGGATGGGACATAAAACGAAACACTCTGCGTTGATTGATTGGGTTTCCAATGTGGCGTGGGTTCTGGCAAATTCCCCTGTCGCGGGCAGCGCAGCATCCCCCGCGCGCGGCGCCGCGCCCCGCATTCCACGGCCAAGGCTTCCTGGGCCCCGTTCGCCGCCCGGGTTTCTTGGGGCCCCGGGGCCAAGGGTCCAAGACTTTGGGCCCCTGGGCCCCAATGCCCAGGGCGCCTTGGCCTGAAGAGCACTCGAAAGCACCTCTCCCCTGGACGCGGAAGACCGCACAACAAACCAATCACCCAAGCGCCCCCCCCCCCAACAAAAAAAAAACGAACGAGATCTAATACCAGGCGCTATCTCTGGCGCGACGTTCGCCTGCGGCGACGATTTTCCACCCGCGCGCTAATCAAGGGGGCGACAAGATGGCCCCGCCCATTGAACGCGACCGCGGCCCGCGCAGAGCTAATCCCTCCCTGGCGCGCCTGCGCCTCGGCGCCACGCGCGCCGGCCGCGCGGCGGCGTCTCGCCCGCCGCGCCCCCCCGGGCGCGCCCGCCAAGATATCCCCCCTGATATTCCGCGCCAGACATCGGGCCGCGCCGCGCCTGTCGACTGGCGCGGGCGAGCGCGGGCCCCGAGATCAACGCCATCAAATAACAAAATACTCGTCGTTCATCGCGCGAGCCACCTCCCCAGCTGCCGGCGACGCGCACGCCGCGCGCCCCCCCGCGACAGACGACGGCGCCGCCCGCGCGGCCGTCCCGCGCGGCCTTGCCCCGAACTCCCCGCGGCCGCGCGGCCGCGCCCAGCACTGGCGGGCCGGCCGCGCCCCCGCGGCGCGCGCGTCTCCGCGCGGCCGCGCGGCCGCGCCCGAAGAAGCTGGGCGGCCCGCGCGCGCGCTTGAGAACGCCGACCCGGCCGCGCCGCCGCGCCCGAGAACGCCGGCCCGGCCGCCTGCCCGCTCGACAACTCCCTCCGCGGCCGCGCTGCGGAGCCCGAGGACGGCGGCCCGCGCGCGCCCTCGCACGCGAGGGCGATCGGCGCGGCCGCGCCACGCGCCGACAGACCCGTCGGCCGGACGCATCGACGGAACTCCGGGGGCGGGCGCCCCCGGGGCGCCGGCGAGATGGCCGCCCGCACCGCCGGGCGCGCCCGCGGGCGGGCCCGAAGACGATTTGACATACAAGCTGCATACTGTTGTCGGAGCACTTGCACGCGCCATCTTATACTTTTTCAAAACTTTCACCGGGCAGGGCAAGATGCAAGAACAACCAAACAAAAAAATGGCACGGCCCTCGCCGGGCCCCCGGGGGCCGCCGCCGGCCGGCGCTCGCCCCCAAGGGCGCGCGCCCCGGGCAGCGAGGCGGCGCCGCGCCCGGCGGCGCGCGGCGCGCCGCGCCGGCGCGTCGGACGGCGCCGCCCCCCCTCGCTCGCCCGCGCGCGTCACGAGACACTGCGCGGCCGCGCCTGCGCGTCGGACAACGCTGGCGAGGCCGCGCCCGCGCGCCTTGCCGGGCCGCTGACGGCCGCGCCCGCGCGCTTGACAACGCCAGCCCGGCCGCGCCAAGCCCGCGGGCGGCGGCCCGCGGGCGCCCGCGCATTTGAAAGCGCCCAGCCAGGCCGCGCCCGCGCGTTTCACGGACCCCCCGCGGCCGCGCCGGAGAGCCCGAGGACGGCTGCCCGCGCGCGCCCGCGCGTTTGATGTCGCTCGGCCAGGCCGCGCCCGCGCGCCTTACAGATCGCCCCGCGGCCGCGCCGGGGGGCCCGAGGAGAGGGGGGGCCCGCGCGCGCCCGCGCATTTCAGAGCGCTCGGCCAGGCCGCGCCAGGCGCCCCTGGCACCTTAGCCGCCGACGCGCCCGCGCGTCTCGCAGAACGACGCCCTCTGCGCGGGCGCGTCTGAGAACGCGGGCGCGGCCGCGCCCGCGCGCCAGTCAGGGTGGGGCGCGGCCGCGCTGGCGCGACGGAGACCGCGGACGCGGCCGCGCCCGCGCGGTCTGCGTCGCGGGATCGGCCGCTCCAGCGCGCGCCACGGCGGGGGGGGCGCGCCAAAGAATCCGCTAAGCCCGAAGAATCCTTAGGAATCTTGCTTGATTCCTGAAGAAACAATCCCAAGCTCGCGGAATCTGGGGGACCCCTGCAGAATCTCGCATGCCAGGAAAATCCCAACTCTCCCTCCGAAGCTGGAGGAATCCTCCGGAATCCTGAAAAACCTTTAGGCGTCACAGATCGCAGCCCCCCAGGGATGGCAAGGTCTTATCTGAATCTGCATAGGACGTCACTATGCCGATCCCCCCAGCAGCCCTCCAAAGTGGCGACAGTTTCGCAGATCGCAGCCCCCCAGCCAGGGATGGCGAGCTCGAATCTGACTTCACGTAAGACGCCCCTCCGCTGGGCCCTGCAGCAGCCCTCGAAAGTGGCGACAGTTTCACAGATCGCATCCCCCCGGGGATGGTGATGTCTAATCCGCGTCCGCGCGGCAACTGCGCTCGGCCCCCAAGCAGTCCTCGAAAGTGCCGACCGTTTCGCAGATCGCACCCCCCCGGGATGGCGAGGTCCCATCCGCGGCCGAATGGAGGACCGCTGCGCCGGCCCCCCCCACAGCCCTCGAAGGAGCCGACACTTTCGCAGATCGCAGCCCCCCGGGGACGGCGAGGTCCAATCTGAATCAGCGTAGCGCGTCACTCCGCGGACCCCCGCAGCAGCTCTCGAAAGCGGCGACCGTTTCGCAGATCGCAGCCCCCCAGGGACGGCGAGGTCGAATCTGAATCCGCGCAGCACGTCACTGCGCTGGACCACCATCAGCCCTCGAAAGAGGCAGCAGTTTCACAGATCGCAGGCCCGCTGGGACGGCGAAACCGAATCTGAATACGCGTGGCAAGTCGCTCCGCTGGACCCGCGAGCACCCATCGAAAATGGGAACAGTTTCACAGATCGCAGCCCCCCAAGGACAGCGAGGTCTACTTTGCATCTGCGTAGGACGTCACCTTGCTGGACCCCCAAGCGGCCCTCGAAAGTGGCGACAGTTTCACAGATCGCAGCACCCCAAGGATGGCGAGATCTAATGTGGATCCGTGCACGACGTCACGAATTATGCCGGGCCCCCCAGCAGCCCTCGAGAGCAGAGACAGCTTCGCAAATCGCAGCCCCCCGAGGATGGCGAGGTTTTGAATCCACGTGGGACGTCACTCCGCCGGACCCCCCAGCAGCCCTGGAAAGCTGCGATGCTGGACCCCGAACAGCCTGCGAGAGTGGCGACAGTTTCGCAAATCGCAGGCCCCCAGGGATGGTGGGTTCTCATCTGATTCTGCGTAGGACGTCACTACGCAGGACCCCCAGTAGCCCTCGAAAGTGGCGACAGCTTCACAGATCGCAGCCACGCCAGGGGTGGCGAGGTCCAATCCAAGTATGCGCAGCACGTCACTACGCGCCCCCCCCAGCCCTCGAAAGTGGCGACAGTTTCACACATCGCAGCCCCCCAGGGATGGCGAGGTCTAGTCTGACTCCATCTGAATCCGCGCGGGGCGTCGCAATGCTGGACCCCCCAGCAGCCCTCGAAATCGGCGAAAGTTTCACAAATCGCAGTCCCCCACGGATGGCGAGGTCGAATCTAAACCCGCGTAGGACCTCACTACGCTGGACCCCCAACAGCCCTCGAAAGTGGCGACAACTATCAGATCGCAGCCCCCAGGGATGGCGCGGTTGAATTTGAACCCGCGAAGGACGTCCCGACGGCGGGCCCCCAGCATCGCAGCCCCCCAGGGATGGCCAGGTCACGTAGAACGGCAGGGAGCGCAAGAGAGGAGAGGAGGAGGGAGGCAGGAGGAAGGGGAAGGACGCGACCCCAGTGCCCCATCCAAAACGAGCGCCCAGCGCAGGAGGGCTGAGGAAACATAGCTTCAAACAAACATATCGACCTATATATCTATATATATATATATATATATATCCGCCGATCCGGCGTGTGAGTTGGGGGGGGGGCCGGGGGGGCTCTGCCAGGGTGTGGGGGGGGGGGAGGTCTTCCACAGATTGGGTTCGGTTGGTCGGAGTTCGGTTGGCCAAAACGGGCCCAAACGTTGCCAAGAAGCCGCCAAGACAGGCCAAGACGTTTCTGGATCGCCCAACAGTCCATCCAAGACGCCGAACATGAACCCAAGACAGCCCAAGAGGCCGCCAAGACGCCCCCAGAGGGCCCCAAGAGGTCTCCCAGAAGGGCCCCGAGCAGCCAAAATCATCGATTTCCTTTAGGAAAACCTACATGTTTAGCATGTTCGCCTCTTGGGCCGTCACAGTGTCCACAACGGCTCATGGTGCCCTCAAAAAGGCTCCAAGACGGCCTAAGAAGGGCTTACGCAGGCCCAGGAGGCCCCCAAAACGGCGCAAGAGGGACCCAGGACGGGCCCAAGAGGTGCCCAAAAGGGCTCCAAGACGGCCCAAGAAGGGCCCAAGACGACCGGGAGGCCCCCAGGAGGCCCCAAGACGCCCCCAAGAGGCCCCAAGAGGCCCCAACTCGCCCCCAAGGACCCCCCCAAAGGGGTGTGGCCGGGGTAGGTCTGACGGAAAGGAAAGGAGGGGGGAGGGAGGGAAGAAAACATTTTTAACCGACCATTTAATTGACTCGTCCCGCCCGCCACCCTGGGGAACCCCTTGTCTTATTGATTTCCACATCCCGAGTATGTTCGGGAGGGTATCCGAGACCTTCCCCAGATCGGACGGGACCCGTCCCGGGACCCTCCCCAGGACCCTCCTCGAGACCGTCCCGGGACCCTCCCCAGGACCCTCCACCAGAACTCCTCCCCGGAACCCCCGGGCACCTCCCCGGAATGGAACGCGCTCTTGGATGTCCCGAGCGGTCCCGGGCGCTCCCGGCCCGTCCCGGCCGTCCCGGGCGGGGTCCTGCGCGGTGCCAGACGCGGTGACGGGCAATCACGAGAGCGATCCTGGACAGTCCCGGGCGCCACATCTTAATCACCATCACAACCACCATCACCATCACCAGCATCATCATCAGCATCAGCATCAGCATCAGCATCCCCATCACCATCACCATCGTCATGATCGACATCATGGTCATTGCCACGATCAAAATCATCATCCTCCTCCTCCTCCTCCTCCTCCTCCATCATCATCATCATCATCATCATCATCATCATCATCATCATCATCAGCATCATCATCATCATCATCATCATCATCATCATCATCATCATCATCATCAGCAGCAGCAGCAGCAGCATCATCATCATCCTCATCATCAGCATCAGCAGCAATCATCGCATCAGCATCATCACATCAGCATCATCATCCATCATCACCACCACCACCATCATCATCTCTCTCATCATCATCAGCATCAGCAATCAGCATCATCATCATCATCATCATCATCTCAGCAGCAGCAGCACACATCATCATCATCATCATCTCATCATCATCATCATCATCATCATCATCATCATCATCATCAGCATCATCATCTCATCATCTCATCATCATCATCATCATCATCTCATCATCATCATCATCATCATCTATCCATCATCATCATCAATCATCATCATCATCATACATCATTCCCACATCATCATCAATCATCATCATCATCATCATCATCATCATCTGGAGCTCACCCGGATCGGCGGCACTGGCCGAGGCCATTTCAATATATATATAATATATATATATATATATATAATATATATACTAGAACCATCGCGCGCGCTTCGCGCGCGCGCTCAGGTTCTAGCCCAGGCGGGGGGGGCGCTGGACGATCTTGGACAACGCTATCAAGCACAGGCGCGCGACGGCATCTGAGGAGCTTCTGGGGTGTTCCGCATGCTTCGTCAACTGGCTGCTGGAGGCACCTCTTGGGTGCTTCTTGGGGGGGCGTCTGAGGGTCCCTTGGGGGCATCGGTTCTGCAATCTGAAGCCGTCAGTGGCCGTCTTGGCTGCGTGGAGGCCCGACTTGCTGCGGCCAGATTGAGGCAATCCGGAAGCCTCCCGGGGGCCTGCTGGAAGCAGTTTCGGCGCATCGAGGGCTCTCTTGGGCTATTTTAAAACCTCTTGGACGTCTCCTAGGGGCCTTTTAGGCCCTCGGGAAGCTTTTGGGGTCCTCGTCGGACCACTTGGGGGCCTCTTGCGGCCTCCTGTGAACCTTTTGGGGGGAACGCTCTGCTGTTGGGTCGCGTTCCCCTTCTTGGGCCTCTCTTGGGGCTCTTGGGGCCCTCTCGGGCCGTCTTGGGCGCCTCAAGCACCGTCTTGGGGCCCTCGCGGGCAGTCTTGGGGGGTCTCTTGGAGACCTCTTCCTCTATGTTGGAGCGGTATTGGAAGCCTCTTGGGCCGTCTTGGAGCATCGGGATGCCAAAAGGCAGAAAAAAAAACATGAAAACCCGTCAAAGCCCAATCTTAACACGATGAGTTGTGCCTCTTGGGGCCATCTTGGGAGATTTCTTGGAACCTCGTCGGCCCTCTTGGGAGTTTCTTGGGGGCCTCTTGGATCCGATTGGGGGCCTCTTGGGACTTCCCGAGAACCTCTCGGGGTAGGAAGCTCGGATTCTCAGTTCGTGTTTCCCTTCATGGGCCTCTCTTGGGGCCGTCTTGGGGCCCTCTCGGGCCGTCTTGGGCGCCTCAGGCACCGCCTTGAGGCCCTCGTGGGCCGCCCAGGGCCCTCTTGGAAGCCTCTTCGGCTATCTTGGAGCTGTCTTGGAGGCCTCTTCCTCCTCCTCGTCCCCCTCCTCCTCCTCCTCCTCCTCCTCCCACTCCAGCTCTCTCTCCTCCTGATCTTCCTCCTCCTCCTGCAGCGTGTTCCGGAAGGCTCCCGCTGGAACATGCTGTGCACAAGTGCTGTCACTGCTCCCGCCACCGTGCCCTGGGTGGTGGGTCAGAGGCCTCATGGGTGTTGGTTTGGATCTCGTGGTTGGCCTGTCGGGGACGTCGTGAAGGCAGTTTCGCAGCTTCTCGGTAGCCGCTTTGGGACCGTTGTGGGCCCTCCTCGGGGCCAACCAAGGAGGACTGGGAAATAGTTCAGAATGCATGTGTTCGTCTAAGTTTCTCATATTTTCATATGTTCGACAATGCTTAAATATGTGCTGATATTTTTCCTCGCGAGATTCCAGGGACACCCGCCACAAAAAAATCACACACAAGAACGGCATGGTTGCATACATGTTACAATATGTTCACATATATTTGATATGTTGTAGTGTTTGTCCCCGCGGGATGCGAAGGACTCCCGTCGTCAAAAAAACATAAAATAGTTCAAATGTATGTTGTCATGTCTTTGCTGATATTGTTTCATATTTTTACTTGTTGGACTTTTCTTCCTCGCGGGATGTCATGGGCCCCCAATATCATAAGATAGCAAAGAGTGAAGATGTCTTGCGTGTTCTCCTAATGCTTCATACTTGTGATATTTTGATATTTCCCCTCTCGGGGTGCCAGAGGTTCCGCCCGCAAAAGAAAGTCGGTGGTTCAAGCCCTGCTGTGTGAGGCCCGGAGATTGGAAGCTAAGGGGGGGAAGTCCCCCCTGGGCTGCCCCCCTCCCCTTGGACCTCCCCTGCCGAAGCCCCCTCCCCCCTCCCCCCCTTTTTGTCCGCCCCTCAGAAGCTGCCCCCCCCCTCCCCCCTCTCGCGCGCCAGAAGCTACCCTTGTGGATGCCATGACAATGGGCACTCTAACAGTCCTATCACACTGAATGAAAGATGTGTTTCAAATGTGCGAAACATGTTCTCAAAATGTTTCCGACATGCTTTAAACATATTGAAAACACATTTGAAACATGTTTTAGACATCTGGAAATTATTTGGCAGCATGTCGACTTCCACAAAGCTACCCCCCCCTCCCTGTCCGAAAAGGAGGGGGGGGAGGGCTTGGCTACCTGGCGGCGCCTCCAGGGAGCCGGTGTGCGTCAGCAGCCCAGCCTCCGTGGGGAGCGCGCCGTCACCTGGGAGGGCGCGGGCGGCCCTGAGGTCCTGGCGTCTCAATCTTTTCTCGATCCAGGCGTTGGCGCCTGTTCTTCGGGCCCCGTGACCCTCACAGGTCGATCGGGCTCAAAGAGTGACGCAGAAAGATGGGGTCCAGGGCTCCGGGCGTGACTTTGTTGCAATGTTGCGTTTTTCCGCCACGTCGGATCTGAGGGGGCGTCGAGGGGGGGCGGCGGCATCTCGGGGCGCGAGGCGGAGGGGGAGGGAGGGAGGGGGGAAGGGCAAGTTAGGTGCGCTCGCGTCAACATCTGACATCCTACCCCTCCCTCCCATCCCTTACCATGGCGCTGATTTTCTCTATCCGCGGACGCGTGTCGTAGCGGACCTGTGGCTCCGCGCGCGTGTGCGTAGTGGGTGCGCGTGCGTGCGTGCGTGCGTGCGTGTGTGCGTGGTTGTGGTTGTTGTGGTGGTGGTGTATGTGTGTGTGCGTGTGTGCGCGTGTGCTGTGGTGTGACGTGGTGTGGCGTCTTGGTGGTTTGGTGGTGGGCCAGGTGCGTACGTGTGTGATGGCGGTGGTGGTGGTGGTGGTGGTGGTGGTGGCGGTGGCGGTGGTGGTGTGTGTGAGTGTGTGTCTGTGTGTCTGTGTGTGTGTGCGTGTGTGTGTGTGTGTGTGTGCGTGTGTGTGTGTGTGTGTGACGCGGATGTAGCGTTGTGGGTGGTGGTGGGTGGGGTAGTGCGGTGGTGGTGGCGGTGCGCGGTGGGTTTTGCGGCGTTGCGTGCGTGCGTTTGGTGGGGGGGGGGAAGTGGCGGTGGGTGCGCGTGCGGCGGGGGCGGGGCGTGTGGCGGCGCGGTGGTGGCGGGCGGATGGGCGCGCGAGAAAGCGTCCCGCGCTGGGGGCGAGAACGCCATCATGAACGAACGGAGGCAAAACACCGATCCGAAAATGGGCCCACGCTGCAGCGGGAGCAAGATTCGGAACGATTCGGGAGCAGAAATGAGGCCGGCTCCTCAGCGGGGAGAGCGCATTTTGAAAAAAAAACGCAGCGAAAAAAACCCAACTCCCGGAATCCTGTCGTGTAAAAAACAGTTACGGCGGGGGGTGGGGGGGTCGAGGCTACTTTCAGGCAGCCTTCGGGGGAAGAGGGAGAGTAGTATTCATATTGAGTAATTGTAGAGAGGGAGGGAGGGAGGGGAGGAGGGGGGGAGGGAGGGAAAAAGGGACGGGGCGGAGGGAGGGAAGGAGGCAGGGGACGGTGAGGAGGGTGCTGACGAGGAGGGTGAGGAGGATGAGGGTGAGGATGAGGATGAGGATGAGGATGAGGATGAGGATGAGGATGAGGATGAGGATGAGGATGAGGATGAGGATGAGGATGAGGATGAGGATGAAGAAGATGGCATGCCGATGTGGTGGCGGCTAGAACATCAAAGCAACACAACCTTTCAGTGGCTCAAGGATTCGAGGATATCAGAGAAGGGAGGAGGAGGAGGAGGAGGTGGAGATGAAGGAGGACCAGAGTAAACGCAAGATGCACCAACGATGCTGCAGCACAACCTCAAGTCCCAAGTCCCAGCCCGAAATCCATACAAGCTTTCCTCTCCACCGCGGGAGACGCCCGACTTCAAGAGACGAACGCCCCGTGGGCCTGCATGCAACTCAGGCGATGCCCTGTGTTGGAATGGACCCGCCTTCCATCCTTCCAGCCAGGTGAAACACCAAAAGGTAGCGTCATGGAGTTCAAGAAAGGGTCGAGCGATTGCTCCGTGTGGAAAAAGGAGCCGCTCTCCCTCCGTGCAACGGTTACACGGCATGGAACTTCTCGTAAAAAAAAGTGTGTCACCGTGGATCCCGAACATGAGGTTATTACACTGGGGATGCACAAGCTCTAGGATGCAAGCTGCGTGTTGTAAACTAAGTGGTGCCATGCATGTGGTACATGCATGTGGTGCTAGCTGCGTGGCACAGGCTTTGTGGAGCAAGCTAAGTAGTACAAAAAGTGTGGCGCAAACTACACTGTGCATTAGCTGTGGCGCAAGCTGAGCGGTGTAAGCCGCGTGGTGGAAGTCGTGTCGTGGGAGGGTATGTCTTGTAATGTATGTGGCGAACGCTATGTGGCAAAAGCTTTGTGGTGGAACATATGCGGTGCAAGCTATGTTGTGCAAGCTGTAGTGCAAGCTGTGTGGTGCAAGCCATGTGGTGCGAGCTGTGCGATGCAAGCTACGTGGTGCCTATGCGGTGCAAGCCCTGAACATCGATGGCATACGCCCACGAGGCGCCAACGACCAGCCACGGGCGGCAACGTGGAGAAACCTCGGCACACCGATCCAGCACACGAAGCGCCCACACAGGCGGCAACGGCCGACAACGTGGCGAAATCTCATCAGCACACCCATCACAAAATCCTCGTAAGCTGGCCGAGAAGCCCTGAATGCAAGCACTCCTTGGAGAATTCGGGGAGATCTCAAGCAGGAGCCCCATGTTGGAACCAGGGCTGGACCTGACCCTTGTTGTTCGTTCTGTGTTCGTTATGTTGTTCCTGTTTTCCTGTACCCCCTGCCAAAAGGAAAACAAAACACTGCCGAAGTCCAGCCAAACAGCGTTTAGGTCCAGGCCTGGTCAAAAGAAACGCCCCCAGTCCGTGCACCCGATTCAAACAGTTTCGGGCGACGCGAAGGCCAGAGCCCCTTGTTTTGTAAAGACCGCACGCCCTCCAATCCGCTGCAGCAGGCAGCTGCAGCGCGTGCAGCGCCAAGGCGAACGAGCCCCTTCTGAAGAACAACCCCCCCCCCCTTTCCTCCTCCTCCTCCTCCTCCTCCTCCTCCTCCTCCTCCTCCACTCCTTGTCCTTCTCCTTCTAGATAACTCCTCCCTGTCGCACCCCGAGGCCAATTCTTAAGGCGGGCCGGGCGTTTCGTTTAAGACATCCTCACCACGTATGACCCTAAAGCTTAAAAAATTGGCAACAGCTTCCCGGATTCAGGCGGGTCGTTTTCAAAATGTCGTTTTCGCCTTAGCGCCGCGCACACTCGTTTTAAAATTTGCAAGAACTTCACGGATTGAGGGCGTGTCGTTTTCGAAATGTGGTTCTCGCCTTGGCGCCGCGCAGATTCGTTTCAAAATGTGCAAAAGCTTCACGGATTGAGGACGGGTCGTTTTCACAGTGTGGCTCTCGCCTTAACGCCGCGCACATTCGTGTTAAAATTTGCAAGAGCTTCACGGATTGAGGGCGGGTCGTTTTCAAAATGTGGCTCTCGCCCTAGCGCCGCGCACATTCGTTTTAAAACTTGCAACAGCTTCGCGGATTGAGGACGGGTCGTTTTCAAAATGTGGTTCTCGCCTTGGTGCCGCGCACATTCTGGATACAACATTGCAAGGAACCCCACCGATTCCCATGGTCGACGTACCAGAAGTTGTGTTTAGGAAGGGTTCACACATTCGAGGGCGCAGCAGCTACGATGACTCGCGGAGTTGAAGTCCCAAGAATAGCGTTTTGGCGCGATTCAGGGCCGTCAAGACGCAACAGTCAGGTTCATCCGTGGCGTTGGAATCCCGAGACTGTTTTCTGCCATGCTTCAGGGTCTTCAAACGGTTGTCTTCCAACGAGACAGGCCCCCCTGTGGAAGTGAACCGTTGCAGGGGCATATGAGGGAGCTGGGGGGAAGGTTCATTCCAACATCGTCAGTGACTCTTGCGTTTACACTGGTCCTCCTCCTCCTCCTCCTCCTCCTCCTCCTCCTCCTCCTCCTCCTCCTCCTCCTCCTCCCCCTCCCGTCTCCGAAATGTTGCGAGGCCCATCGCAAACGGTGCCTCGGGCGGAGCTACAGGCTTTCGCAACTTTCCTCGAAAGTACCTCAGGACCCGTTCACTTCGTGACCGACCACAAGCCGTTAATGGTGGGGTGGAGTCGGGGTCGACCTTGGAGCTTGGGGAGGGGAGGCACAGCGATCTCTGGCTTCGAATTCGTTGTGCCATCGACGATCGAGGCCCTGGCCCTGTCTCGGTCGAGTGGACGCCCTCCCATGGGTCTCCTGAGGATCCGTCCCTCACCGATCACGAGATGTTCTTGGCTAGTGGCAACCAGTTAGCCGACGATGCGGCCAGCGATGCTGCTGAACGCTCCTGGACCATAGCCGCCACTTCCGTTCCAGCTACAAACGCGTGGGACCGCACGGCAGCTTTTGTTCGACGGAGAGCTAGGCGGCTGAAGCGTCCCTTGTGGACCCCAAGGGGCCTAAAGTTGCGTCGGAGATCGAACGACCAAGGCCCGCCACCCGTCTTGAGCTTGCCGCGAGGGTGAGTGCTCATAGATTCGTTCCCGTGGGCACCTCTTTCAGGTGCCAGCGTTGCACTTTCATCTCATCCAAGCAGGGCCTTCTAGAGGCTCTGAAGTCCGAGTGCTGTTCGCCGCAATCCGTTCTCTCGGGGTTCCCTCGGGATGTGGTCCTGGCGGCCCGCGGTGGTCTTTCGGTCGGTGGGCGGGCTCTCGACCCCTCCCACCGTTTAGCGCACTGGGGCTTGCATTCCTTGCACTTTTGCCTTCGGTGCGGTCGCACCGCCACGGTCGACGGCCGACAATTAACAGGCGAGTGTGTAACCCCCTCCCGAAAGGCGGGGGGGAACTTGAGCCGCATCCAAAGAGGCATGTTCCCCAGTTTTGCTGGACCCTCTCGGGCCTCACTGGCCATTTCGCACGAGAGGATGGTGGCTGCGTGCGCCGCCAGGGATGCAGCACAGCGTGCCAGGGGGGCAAGCCCTGCACCCACCCACTCTCCCACCTCTTCTTTTGGGGAGGGCGGGGTGTCGGGGGTGGCTGCGATTGAGTAGCCATCTGGGGTGCAGGTGATTGGCCTCCCTTTCCTCCGCTTTCCCCTCTCATGTTTCGCACGCTGTGTTTGCCAAGAGGTCCAAAAAGGTCATCGTCATCCTCCTCCTCCTCCTCCTCCT
>CAUYUJ010004778.1:12500-15293 GCA_963575745.1 Prorocentrum cordatum | reverse complement strand
CTCATCACCTTCCTCATCACCCTCCTCCTCCCCCTCCTCCTCCTCCCCCTCCCCCTCCCCCTCCTCGGCCTCCTCCTCCTCTGCAGTGGAGGCCGGTCGACAAGAAACCTTCCGCAAGTTCCCAGACTGCCCACTGAACTTCGGCGTGGGAGCGACACGCTTTCCATCGCAAAACCATCGAAACCGAAGAAGCCGAGGGCACCCTGGAAGCAAGCAGGGTTTTTCTTGGCATGGGTCCCCACTGTACGCATGCAAAGGCGGGAAGTGCGGAAGACAAGCGCGCGCGGCGCCAAGGCGAAGGCACCATTTTGAAAATGGCGTCTGCTCCATCGGTGTCAGGTGCCAAAATGGTCGAGCCTCGAGATCAGAAGCTGTGGGGAGATATCAGGCGAAACGCCGGGCCCGCCTTAGGGGCACCTCTGGTGGTGCGACACGAACGAGGCATTTGTAAAAATAGGGTTGGAGGACAAGCAGATGAAGGCGAAGGAACGCGGAGGAGGAAGCAGATTCTTGATGGGGTCCAGAGAGCTCTCCAGGGGGGGGTAAAGTTCTCAAATTGAGGAAGGGAAAGATGGCAGGCCTGCGAGTTGGTGTCGATTTATGCGTGTCTCCATGGGCCTTCTTAGGTTACGTTGCTTCCCCCCCGGAGGGGCAGAAGGCGAGGAATGGCAGCGATGTGCAGCTCGGACGAAGAAAACTGCCAACCGCCCCACTGATGGGGAGAGGTCCCCGCCGGACAGGAACTATCGGGAAAGGAAGGGACAAGATCAACGAAGAAGGGCAAACGCAACGAACGAAGAAGGAAAACGAAACTGCGTCCGCATATCCAAAGATCAAGACCACAGGCGGGCGGCCGAAAACTGGTCACCACACAAGAGCATCGTGATATTGAAACCTCGCCGACATGCAGACGACGTCACTGACGCGCGCGGGCAAGTTCCAGAAAGAGCTGCGATGGTCAGAGGCTTGCTGAACTGAAACAGATACGTTGCATCCACGCCGCTGGCTCTCAGACTCTGCCCCATGTTCCCCGGCCCATCCCCTTGCCGCCCCCCCCCCCCCCCACCGGGAAGCACCGGCACTCTTTAATCCGAGCGGCGGCCAGCTGCAAGCCGACGGCGCGCAGGGAGGGCAGTCTAGACCGCCAAGGGGCTGAAATCAAGTCAGACTCCTAGGAAGGCCGCCAGGAACAGCGCCCACAGCGGCGCGGGCGGTTGGAGTCGCGTCAGACACGTTTGGATGTTCCGGCCCTCCTCCGCCCTCCACTCTCTTGCCCTGACCCTCCTCAGCCGCGGTTGCCCCCCGCCCACACCTTGGCCGACATGGAAGTCATCTTGAAACAATCTTGACCGACACGGCCGACGGGAGGGGCACCCCGGCGCGCCGGGCCGAAGCCCCAGGGGGAGTTCTTTTGGAAAGGGACCCCACCCAAGGATCTAGCACGCCAAGCACCCCTGCGATACATCCGCCGACCTCTCGCGGGTCTCTAGGCGCGCGAGATTGCCCCCCCCAATACCCCCCCCGGGGACCCCAAACCGGCAATTCGCCCCCCCCCCACCCCACCCCACCCCACCCCCGGGCCGCGGAAGGTCCCAGACAATGCGCGCCACGGGTGGCGGGGAGAGGCAAAACGGTCCAAGAGGGCACCAAGACGCCCCCCAGAAGGTCCAAGAGGGTCACGAGTGGCCGACATAATGAAATATTTCCTGGCGGGGCCAGGAGACCCCCCCAACACTCCGCCTCGTCCTTCTCCTCCGTCTCGTCCTTTTCCTCCTTCCCACCTCTCCGAATTCTGCTTCCAGCTCCTGCTCGCGACGCGGCGCCTTCGGTGCGGGCGCGCGCGAGGCCTCGCGAGCTCTCGCACACTCCGCCAGTGCACGCAACCGATCGGTGCCGATCAGCTGCCTCGCAGGGGCGGTCGGGAGGGAGGAGTTCAGAGGGCGGGAGAGAGTTCAGAGGGATGGAGACAAGGGAGGCAAGAGTCGGAAGGAGGGAAGAAGGGTGGCAAAGGGTAGATGGGGGAGGGGGAGGTGGGAGAGAAAGGAGGAAACAACAAAAATAAGAAAAAATGCTAGCTGAGGGGGCAAGGAGGAGGAAGAGCCTCCTCCTGCTCCTCTCCTCCTCCTCTTCCTCCTCCTCCTCCTCCTCCCCCCTCCTCCCTCCTCTCCCTCCTCCTCCTCCTCCTTCTCTTCCTCCTCCCAGCCCTCCGTTTCTCCCCTCCCTCCCTGCTCCCCCTTCTCTTCTTCAGGAAGGCTCACCAGAAGGCCCATGGGGGCTCAAGTAGGACCGAAGCCAACACGAGGATACAATCGGGTAGGACAGATCGAGAATCTCTGAGATCCGGCGGCTCTGGAGAATGTCTCGGGCCCACGACCTCCAAGAGGCGTTCCGGGGAACGCTCTGAGAGCGATCTGGAACGCTCTGAAAAACGGATTGATCCTCTGTCCGAACGGTTTTTTTGAGGAAGATCGCCTCAAAAGAACGGTTTTTTTGAAGGCAGATCTGCCTTCAAAAAACTTTTACAAGTAGACAATTTTTGAAGGCAGATCTGCCTTCAAAAAAAAACGTTTTTTGAAGGCAGATATCTGCCTTCAAAAAAAACCGTTCTTACACAGCAGCCCCGAACGATCAGGAGAGCCCATGAACTGTACAGACAAGGTTTGCACGAACGCATATTCCGGCGTGCACGCGACGTCGGGCCCCGACGTACACAGTTTGATGGGAGCTGCCTGAAGAAGTCACCGTCACGTCATGCTTGAGTACTACTACTACTACTACTACTACTAATATACT
>CAUYUJ010004778.1:7500-10000 GCA_963575745.1 Prorocentrum cordatum | reverse complement strand
CGGCGACGGCGGCGGCGGCGGCAGCGGCGGCGAGCGGCGGCGGGGCCCCGGGATGGCGAAGGCGACGAAGAGCCTCCCGACCGCCTGTCCCGCAGAAGCCCATCTCTTCATGGTGGCCCACCTCACCTTTTCCTCACCATCTTTCTCCCCGCGGGGGAGGAAGGAGGAAAAGGAGGTGGAGGAGGGAGGTAGGGAGGGAAGGAGGGAGGTAAGGAAGGAGGAGGGAGGAGGGAGGAGGGAGGGAGGAGGAGGGAGGAGGGAGAAGGGAGAGGAGGGGGGGAGGAGGAAAAAGAAGGAGGATGGTTTTCGTTTCATTTCAACCACTGCCGAGTTCATGCTCACTGGCGTGGCGGCCACAGCAGCAAACGATGAATCCTAAGCCGCCTCGTAACCTGAAACACTCGCTGGACGCGGGCGGGGAGCATGGGCTTCTTCACGCCTCGCAGATTCGGCAGCTCGGGTGGGGGAGGCATCAACGGCGTTGACTCTCTGCTCTTCCTCCTCCAAGGGGAGTGCGTAACAGGAGGCACGGGGCCGACTGGGACCGGAAAGGGCCAGGTCCGGCTCTCCCTCTGCTGCCCCGGGCAGGCAGTCCACGGTTACATCAGCGCGTTCGGGGTGTCTGCCGTTGCAGATCGTGCTCCAGATAGGGAACTATACACCGGCGCTTTTTCCGACCCTGCGCTGATATTCGCACAGGAACGCTGATCCTGGTGTATACGGGATCCTGGTGTATACTTTTCGTTATTTCCCCTGGAAAACGGGGGAAAAGTATACACCAGACCACCCCGACGTCGTCCCCGACCCTCGAAAAGTCGTAGGATTGAAAAACAGCCCGCCACTGGTAATGTACACGTTCCAGTTTCCGACTAGACCCACTTGCTGAGACGACATGGGGGAGGAGAGCAGGGGTCCTTCAGTGCAGCAGCTCTTCCGTGGGAGCTGTAAGCCCTGCACGTGGAAGGACGAGGGAGGAGAAGAAGGGGGGAGGAGGAGGAGTACGAGGAGGAGGCGGAGGAGGAGGAGAAGGGGAGAAGAAGAAGAAGAAGAACATGAACAAGAACAAGAACCACAACATCAACAAGAACAAAATAACAAAAATAACAACGATAACAACAACAACAACAACAACAACAACAACAACAACAACAACAACAGCAACAACAACAACAACAACAACAACAACAACAACAACAACAACAGCAACAACAACAAAAACAACAACAACCACAACCACCACCACCACCACAACAACAACCACAACAACAACCACAACAACAACAACAACAACAACAACACCAACAATTAAAAAAACAAAAACAAAAACAAAAACAGCAATGATAACAACAACGATGACGACGACAACCACAACACCAAAAACAACAACAGTAGCAGCAGCAATAACAACAACTACTACTACTACAACTACGACTACGAAAACAACAAGAAACCCAACCTCATCCACAACAACAACGACGACAACAACAACAACAACAATAACAACGACGACGACGACGACGACGACGCCAACGACGACGACAACGACGACAACAACAACAACAATCGGTTTAAGACTGTTCGCCCTCATCTGCTCGAGTGTCCAATAACGCGTATTTCCCAAAACCCTCGATACCCGCCCTCTTCGTCTTCGATCGAACCCCTTTTGGGGGGTATACCTTTCTTCCCTGCAGGCCGGGCCCCGGCAAGCGGCGGGGCAGCCGCGGACCGTCGGCCTGGCCAGCGGCAGCGCTGATCGGCGGGGCGGCCGCGGACCGTCGACCCGACCCCAAGAGGGACGGACAGGGGACCGACCACGACGACGACGACGACGACGACGACGACGACGACGACGACGACGACGGCGACGACGACGACGAGCGAAAGCGAGAGAGAACGACAGCAGGGCTACGAAGGACACGAAGTAGGCCACGAAGGGCGACAGCGGGGACACGAAGGGAATGCGTATGGGGCCACGAAGAGCGCAAACGAGCGGGGGCCACGAAGGGCAGATAATGCTGGGCCACAGAAGGCAACGATGGGGCCACTGAGGGTAGCAACTGGGCCACGTAGGACAGTGAGGGGGCCACAAACGGCGACAGCGGGGCCACCAAGGGCATGCACATGGGGCCACAACGGGCGCGAACGAGCGGGGGCCACGAAGGGCATACGTATGTTGGGCCGCGGAGGGCAAGAACGGGGCCACTGAGGGCAGCAACGCGGCAACGGCGGGCAGCGAGGGGGCCACGAAGGGCGACAGCGGGGCCACTAAGGGCATGCATATGGGGCCACGAAGGGCGCGGACGAGCGGGGGCCACGAAGGGCATACGTATATGGGGCCACGAAGGGCAGCGAGGGGGCCACGAAGGGCTGCAACGGGGCCACGAAGGGGAGCGAGGGGGCCACGAGGGGCTGCAACGGGGCCACGAAGGGCTGCAACGGGGCCACGAAGGGCTGCAACGGGGCGACGAAACAAAGCGAGGGGGCCACGAAGGGCTGCAAC
>CAUYUJ010004778.1:0-2500 GCA_963575745.1 Prorocentrum cordatum | reverse complement strand
CCTCCTCCTCTCCTCCTCCTCCTCTCCTCTCTCCTCCTCTCCTCCTCCTCCTCCTCTTGCTCCTCCTCCTCCTCCTCTTGCTCCTCTGCTCCTCCTCCTCCTCCTCCTCCTCTTCCTCCTCTCCTCCTCCTCCTCCTCTCCTCCTCCTCCTCATCCTCCTCCTCCTCCTCCTCATCCTCTCCTCCTCCTCCTCCCCTCCTCCTCCTCCTACTCCTCCTCCTCCTCCTCCTACTCTCCTCCTCCTCTACTCTTGCTCCTCCTCCTCCCCCTTCTCCTCCTCCTCCTCCTCCTCTCCTCCTCCTCCTCCTCTCCTCCTCCTCCTCCTCCTCCTCCCATCCTCCCCACCTCTCCCCCTCCTCCTCCTCCTCCTCATCCTCAATCTCCTCCTCCTCCTCCTCCTCCTCCTTCCTCTCCTCCGACTCCTCCTTCATCCTTCGCGTCCTCCTCCTCCCTTCCTCCCTCCTCCTCCTCCTCTCCTCCTCCTCCTCCTCCTCCTCTTGCTCCTCCTCCTCCTCCTCCTCCTCTTCTCCTCCTCCTCCTCCTCTCCTCCTCCTTCCTCCTCTCCTCCTCCTTCTCTCCTTCCTCCTCCTCCTCCTCCTCCTCCTAATGCCGTTCCCCTTCCTAGACCTCCCCCATCATCCATGCAAGTCTCATGGGCATCATAGTAACCGTCAAAAGTTTAGGAAGTCCCGGGCGACAGCGCGATTCACAAGCAAATCGCATGGAAGTCTTAGGCGGGAGCCTCTGTTGTTGTAGCCCGACGCCCTGGGGCGCAGTTTGCGCAGGAAGAGTTGCACTGACCAAAAGAGGGTTCGAGAACCGGGGGGGCACTTCAATTGACAAAAACACAGTGGACACTGGTGACGGTGGGAGGGGGTCAACAATTGTCCCAAAACCGTGTTTGCACTTCAGGCTTCTCGTTTTTCTTCAAGGAACTGGGCCTGTCTGTCGCTCTGGCCGCTATGTGGCCGCCGTCGGCGCCCCGTCGCCGCCTGATCGCCGCCCATCGTGTGTACCTGTCTGTCGTGTTGGCGGCTGTGGCCGCCGTCACCGCCCCGTCGCCGCATCGTCGCCGCTTGTCGTCTGGGCCTATCTGTCGGTCTGGTGGATTTGTGGCCGCCGTCGCCGCCCAGCCGCCGCTTCGTCGCCGCTCTAGATTGCACAACACCGATTGCACAGCATTGATTGCACCACAAAGCTTGCACCGCACATACTATCCTTTCTCAAAGGAAACGTAGCTCTACCCCCCTCCCCCCTGGGATTATAGGCCCCCTTTTCGCATTGCAATGTACATGCGATTCTGCCCTGTTGTCCATCGTATACATGAACTCATACCACCCCATCCCAACTGGCATCGCCCCCTGGCCAATCTTATATATATATACTGCGCGCGCATTTCAATCAAGTGCTACCAATCGGACTTCGCGCGCGCA
Organism: Prorocentrum cordatum; assembly: GCA_963575745.1. Classification (NCBI taxonomy): domain Eukaryota; class Dinophyceae; order Prorocentrales; family Prorocentraceae; genus Prorocentrum; species Prorocentrum cordatum. Next base: position 1,067 of record CAUYUJ010004778.1, on the reverse strand, counting down.
TTTCGAGATCGTTCGAACGCCCGTGCGCGCGTGCTGGGGTGGCACGATCCGTGTCAAATGAAACCATGCGCGCCACTCTCGCGCGTCTGCCGCGCGCGCATGTCGAACTCCTTCCAAAACCGACATCACCGACGCGAAGACGCCGTTGTCGTCGTCGGCGTGATCAGCATCGGCGCCGTCACTGTTTACCCCGTCGTCGCTGCCGGCATCGCCACTAGCATCGCTACGATCATCATCGCGTTTACCGTTGTCGACGTTGCCATGATACCGCACCCGCCAAAATCCCCGACTCGCACTGAAGTGCCCGCTGGGATGTGCCGAGTCTTCAACGCCACCGCGTTCGCGTCGGTCGCGCCAAACCAGCTGGCCGCTGCGCGCGCGAGCATGCGCGGGCTAGCGCGGACGCAGCGATGCACCAGCCAACACCCAACACTCATCGCAATTGCTTCCGCATGGGTTTTGCAAAACAAGTTGCGGGCGGGCGGGTGGGATGGGAGCAGCGGAATAGACAACTTCAAGCTCGGCAAGTAAATTATCCCTTCTTGGACCTTCTACCCCAACCACCATCCCGGGACTACAACTCCCCCTGGGGCACTGCAAATTACATATGATGCTGCACATGAGAACTCAACCACAACAACGACGCGACGACAACAACAATAAAAACAATACCAATAACGACAACAACCAAACAAGAACACAACAACAAGAACAGCAGCAACAACAACAACAGCATCATCAGCAATAACGGCATCAACGGCAACAACAACAAACAACTACGATCATTACTATGATTACTACTACTACTACTACGACTACGACTACGACTACTAAGACTACGACTACGACTACGACTACCACTACCACTACTACTACTACTACGACTACTACTACTACTACTACTACTACTACTACTACTACTACGACTACTACTACGACTACTACTACTACTACTACTACTACTACTACTACTACTACTACTACTACCGCTCCTACTACTACAAGTACCACCACCACCACCACCACCACCACCACCACCACCACCACCACCACCACCACCACCACCA
>CAUYUJ010004777.1:45000-66915 GCA_963575745.1 Prorocentrum cordatum | reverse complement strand
ATCTCTCTCTCTCTCTCTCTCTCTCTCTCTCTCTCTCTCTCTCTCTGCATATCGTTCTCGCTCCTTTCGGCGCCACTAACGCGGCGCCGTTTCTCGCGCCGCGCCCGCGCGTCAAGCGAATCTGGCGCTATATGGCCGCGCTCAGTCACTGCGAGCCACTGAGTTCCACAGCGACGGGAAAAAAACACGTGCTCGGCCACGCTGGAAGCCATTTTGCCTCACAGCGTCAAAGACTTCACAGACGAGACAGATGCCGAGAAGAAAACCTGCGCACAAACCACGGTGCCAGACAAGCGCGAACGCGCGTGCACGACATCGTCTGCGCGCTGGCAACATCGGCAGCGCAACGCGACGCGCGGACAACAGGAAAGCGACGCAAGGTAGCAAGGAGCGAAAATATTGCACGAACAGGGGCTGCGGGTATCTACCTGCGCCTATCGCACGCAATGGAGACGAGTTTCAGAAGACAACTCTCGGCAATGCGCAGTCCACTGGGGGGTCCTTGCCCAGCGCGCCGTTGCTGCAAGATTTCTGATAATCGTTGTCGGCCTCTGAGCGTTCCAAACCGATTCACAGGCCCTGGACGCAGGCCGCCGACAGCCCAAACGGCTTGCAAACGAGCCCCAGAACGGCGCAAGACTGCCCCAGACAGCCGAAAGCCCAAGGGGGCCCGATGGTAGCCGCAAAAGAACACCCCCATAAGGACCTACGAACCGAAATTTCAAGTCTGTCGCCCTGAGAAGGCCCCAGGGGCATTGCAGACTCGTGGAAAGGACGCCACACACCCTGGAGGTTCCCAACAATGCTTCACCAAAATGTCTCCATGTAAGCCCCCGAAGCTCCCACAGACACTCCCCGACGTAGTCAAAACACCCTCCCGGAAGCCCCCCCAGACCCAACCGTTCGGCGCCGCGCTCTCGGCCCGCCCCCCCCCCCCCCCCCGTGCACCCGCGCCAACGTTCGCCCCTGCATCCGCGACGCTCGGCTTAGCGAGCCGCGGCTTCATCGTCGTCCTCATCATGATCGGGCTGACAACCCTGGAGCCCGTGTGCCTGTTCACTTTGCGCCCTCTCTGCCATGGCGGCAACGCGATCTACAAATCTGCGGCGTTTCGACGCTTCGCCACCGCCCCCTCGATACTCCAAGAGCTTCTCGGCAAAGCTCATGGCGCGCCCCGTCTGCCCCACATCCGCCGCCCGATCTTCGGTCGATGCTGCGCGGACGGCTGACTGCAGCAGGTCTCGCGTGCTGAGCAACTTCACGTGGCCGAGCTCCTCCAAGGTTTTCTTGACAACAGTCTGCAACACCTGTTCGGGTGGAACTGTCGCATCGATTGCATAATGCACGCGGCTCGTCCTGCGGTCGTTCAATAATACTTTTCCGAAGACCACGTCCTTGTGATTACCGAAGCGATCCACTATGAATGCCCGGGCCTCTCTCTGATTCTTGCGTCCGGGCACCGCTTCGCGCAAGGTCAGCATGAATGACCGCGTTTCGGTGGTCTCGTCGTCCTTGCTAGCGGGTCCATCGCCCGTCTCGCTGGGCAAAGCCCTCAGAACCAGAGCGAGGGAATTAGCGACATCCTCGACGGAGGTCTTGCTCTGCACGTCCGAGACGCGCGCGGCGTCCAGGATGTTGGATGGCGCGCTGCGAAGAAGCCCGGTCGCCCCAGATATCGTAGTCTCTGGCTCAGCATCAAGCTTGCTTAGCATCTCCTTGATGGCCGTCGCGGTCGCCGTCGCGTTGCTGGCGGCGCCGTGCATGATGCAACCTGCAAAGCGGCCCCCGTCAAACAGAAACGACTTGAAGCCCGAACGGCTTTGACGTCGCATCGCAGCAGTGGCCCCGTCACCCGCGCCCAACGCGCGGACGAGGCGGAGGAGGAGGAGGAGGAAGGGGGGGGAGGAGGAGGAGTAGCAGGCGCCAAGAGAGGCCCCAGAGAGCTCGGGGGGGAGCACGAGAGCCCAGCGAGAGTGCGCGGAGGGCCCGGGAGCGCTGCAAGAGGCCCGAAGCGGTCACGCGACGGCTTTTTCGCGGGACCGCTCTTAACCTTGCCTCTGGCCCCTCTTGGAATCTTGTCGAAGCCCGAGAACGCGCCAGGAGAGACCCAGGAGAACCGGCCAAGAACCGCCCACGCCAGCAGCGGGCGAGTCTAGACGCACATTTTTTTTGTTTCAGGAAGCCCTGGCACGCCCCATGTTAGCTCTGCGAAAACCAGGAGGCATTGGAGGCACAGGGGTCTCAGACAGCTCCGAGGGCATGAGGGTGCATGTGCATTGGGATGTGCATGCATGTGCGCCCGCGCACTTCACCGCATGCGCGCGCATGCGCGGGCCCGCGCGGCCCCCCGAAGAGAGGTTGCACAGGCGTGTGCGTGCATGTGCCGATGACAGATCCGCGATTCTCGAACACCCCCCGCATGTGCAGGCATGCGCGCGCATGCGCGTCGGACTGCGCGCGCATGCGCGCATGATGGATACGCCAAAACACAGCGCACATGCCCCCGCACATGCCCAGGCACGACGTGCGCAGTAGAAGATCCATCCAAGAAGGGCCGCACAGGCCTGGCACATGACTAGCACGCGCCGCGCGCACGCGCGCGCGTGACAGCGCAAGAACGGCCGCGCATGCACCAACCCAAGGGTATAGATGTGAGCGCGGTGTAGTGGCTGTCCCCCTCTGGGATCCCCCTCGGGCTCGTCTTCGGGCTCTCTTCGGCGCCCTTCAGCTCCAAAGAACGCCAAGGAGCTGCAAAGAGCGGCCCCGAGGAGGGCGAATGATGATCAGATTGCTCCCCGATGGGTGCGACGGCCCCTGCTCCCCGCCAGCACCAGGCAACGCGCTGCGCGCGCGCCGCTCCTGTCCAGGCGACGCGAGGACCCGCGGGTTCGATTGTGCGTTCTCTCTCTCCCTCTCTCTCTCTCTCTCTCTCTCTCTCTCTCTCTCTCTCTTTCTCTTTCTCTTTCTCTTTCTCTTTCTGTTTCTCTTTCTCTTTCTCTCTTTCTCTTTCTCTTTTTCTCTCTCCTCTTTCTCTTTCTTTCTTTCTCTCTCTCTCTCTCTCTCTCTCTCTCTCTCTCTCTCTCTCTCTCTCTCTCTATATGTATGTCCTTTTCTTTCTTTTCACTACTGCGTCCCTCCGCTATCGCCCGCCTCCAATCGACAGGCCGCGGTCGCACGTCAAGCGATGCATCGAAAAACTACCTCGCGGTATCGCAGGAAGCCGATAAACCCCGCAGCGACGAACAAAAAGCGCGCACCCTGCCGCGCTGGAAGCCATTTTGCCTCGCAGCGCCAAGGACACCACGGACGTAAAACGAGGAGAAGGAACGCCAGAACGACACGAAGGGAGCACACTGAGAATAGCCACGTTCCACGAGGAAAGAGAAAGGAACACGCAAAGAGAGATAGAGAGAGAGGGAAAAATAGAGAGAGAGAGAGAGAGAGAGAGAGAGAGAGAGAGAGTGAGAGAGAGAGGGATAGAGAGAGAAGAGAGAGGAGAGAGAGAGTGATAGAGAGAGAGATAGAGAGAGAGAGAGAGAGAGAGATAGAATAGAGAGAAAGAGAGAAAGAGAGAAAGAGAGACAGAGAAATGGAAAGAGAGAGAGAGAGAGAGAGAGAGAGAGAGAGAGAGAGAGGGACAGGGACAGGGAGGGCATAAAGAGAAGAATGGCAGCAAATGCCGGATGCGGAAGTCACAAAGGAAAGAACGCACTCGAGCGTGTGACCCACTTACAGTAGCGGGCGCACGCGAGTGCAAGAGTGCAAGAGTAGCGGGCGCGCGCGTAGATCTCTCTGGGGAGCAATTCGAGCATCCTTTCAGCTCCGCGGGGGTTCTCGTGGATCTCCCGGGGGCGCCTAGGGCCGATCTCGTGGCTTCTTCAAAGTGTCGGTTCGCGCGCCCCCTCGCGGGGCTCGCCCGGGGGCCATCGGATCCGGAGCCCCGTCGCATGTGCATGTGCATCTACTATTTGGTTCCACTTTTTGTCTTCTCTCACTGTATCTCCCTCTGTCCACTCTTCTTTTTTTTTGTTCTCTCTTTTTTTTTCTCTCTCTCTCTCTCTCTCTCTCTCTCTCTCTCTCTCTCTCTCTCTCTCTCTCTCTCGCTCTCATATTCCCCCCTCTCTCTCTCTCTCTCTCTCTCTCTCTCTCTCTCTCTCTCTCTCTCTCTCTCTCTCTTGATCGCTTTCTCTTTCCATTATGTCGCTATCCTCTTTCCTGTGCTCTTATTTGATTTCCTCCACCCTTCTCCTTCCGACGGCCGCGAGGCCGCGGCGCCGTCGCTCACGGCCCCGCCTCAGGCGCCCGCATCGGGACCCTCGTCGCCCGCCACGCCGCCAGCCTCGGCATCCGCCGCAACGTCCTCCTCGTCCGTCGGGGCGTGCATCTCGGGATCGCCCTCGCGATCCTCGCACTGCCCTCACTCGCTCCACCCCGAACTCCCCCGCGTCCACCATGACCGATGCACGCCCCGCCCTGCGCGGTCCCAATCGCTCCACCCGGGGCGGTCATGCGCCCACCCTGAGCGATCCCAATCGCTCCACCCTTCCCACTCCGTGTCCGCGTGCGTCCTGTCTGAGCGACCCCACTCGCCCCACCCTTGCCGCTCCGTGTCCAACCGCCCCCACTCTGCCATCTCAGCGCTGACGGCCCCCGCGTTCGCTGGAGGCGAGCAAGCCCGGCAAGACGCGATCCCAGCATATCCGTGACACGTCCGCGTGGTGTTTCTGTATTTCACATTCTGGATGAGCACATGATGCCCCTCGGCGCACTTCATTTTACGAGACGCCTCGGCCAGTTCATCCCGCAGGCAAACGTCGATGGCCGCATCGCCGATGTCCACTGTCATCTTGTACATCCGCTTCTCCAAGCGCCTCGTGAGCTCGAACTCGCCGTCGGTCAGGAGCCGCCCATGGAGTGTGAAAAGCGTTCTTGTCGTCGCGCTCGTTCTCCAGATCGTCTAGTGCGGATACCGCGGGGACCAACTTCCGGGGCACGCGCTGCGGGAAATGGCCCCCCAGGATATGCGTGATAACGTTGCCCCCAACCTCCTTGAGGTACACCTCGTTGTTCCAAAAACAAGCCCTGAACCCTTGGAGCTGGTGTGCCTCGTCCTCCACCAGGTTAGGCAGCCCGGAACTCGCCAGCCACGATTTCACATCCACCGTGGCCTCCGAGCCGTCCGCCGCAACTACCTGGGCCATGGCATTCCCGTCTTTGGTCAGCCGCGAACCGCGCTGCTGCCGCACCCTGATCACGACTGGGTCTCCCTTGTAGCCCGCCCCAATGTCGCCGAGCATCACGCCATCACCGATGGGCCCCGTGGACGTCGGTATGACGGCTGCTCTGGCTGCTCGCGGCTGCTCTCGCGCACCGGCGGCTCGCTTGGACGCGGCCCGGCGACGGGGTGTGACTTCCATGGCGGGGCAAGGCGGCGAAGCGACGGACCTCGGAACAAAGGCTGCAACCGTTTCCCTGATACCTCGTTTCCGTTTGTCGGCTCTTTTGGCATTACTGGTGTATTCGGGTCGTTTGATTACTTGCGGTAGCTTGGTTCCTAAGGGTTGTTTCGTTCCTGAAGGTCCTTCGTTGTTCTAGGGCGGTCCGGTGTCTTATGTTAGTTCGTTTCTTCAAGTTGTTTCGTTTCTTTGCTTGTTCGATGTCGTAAGGCACTCTGGTTGCTATGGTTCTGTCGTGTTTTCGAATACCTTGGACTCTTCTTGCCGGCGCGTTATGGAATACTTCGGTTACTCGGAACACTTGAATCGTACCGAACCTCTGGGCATAGGTGGTTGAGAGTTTCCTCTCCCAATCTCCAGCTTCCCCATCGGGAAGAGGTTTACCCATCCCTCTGCCCCTTCCACTTGACCTGGACAAGGAAGGTTGCTGATCGGCAAAGCGTCCAAGAGTCCCCAAGACATCCCCATAACCGCCTCGGTGATCACAAAACGACTTCCATGACGGCTTCAGGTAGCCAAAGATGCATGAAGATAACCGCGGAGCTCCTTAAAGACGCTCCTCCTCCTCCTCATCATCATTATCATCATCATTTTCATGATCCGGATCATCATCATCATCATCATCATCATCATCATCATCATCATCATCATCATCATCATCATCATCATCATCATCATCATCATCATCATCATCAACATCACCACCCTCAGTTTCCCATCCAGCCTCGGCGCGATGTCGAAGTAGCTACCCCTCTCTTCAACCACTTCGGCGCGCCGCCATGGACATCGGCACTGCCCGCTTTGCGCGACGAGCGTTTGTCTTCGCGGCTTCGCATAGCCGCACTGGAGAAAGGCAACTCTTCGGCGGAAGCCGCGAAGCGCGAAGAACTTTGCGACGCCAGGGACTGGTCTACGAAACAAAAACAGATAGATATCCATGCCACTTCTCCACATCTCTCTTGGGCCACGTTCCGGCCAAAACTCCGGGGCGAATCCTGCCGCGGTGAAAAGGGCTCCGCTCCCCAGGACGAGCTAAGAATGATACCTGCTCCTCCCCCGAAACCCGAAGCAACCGCCCGAGACAAGACATGTCGTGATTTTTGCAATACGCGGGCCACAGACTTTTGGACGAATTCCCACGGGACGGGTTCTCATCCCAACACTTCTTTTGACGGCCCCAGAGCCTGCCGAAACCCGTCGGAAGTCGAAAACTGCCGAAAACCTCCGTCTTGATTATTTCTGTGGGTTCGAGGCCTGGTCATAGTGCGCAGCCCGAAGCAGAACCGGCCGGGGCACCAGCCGGCCTTGGCTGCGTGCGAAGCCGCCCCGTGCTCCGCAAGGGCCCTCTCGTGCTCCGCGCGGACGGCCTCGCGCCGCCGCCGCGCGCGGCGGAAGCCAAACGCCCAGGCACGGCACGCCGCCTCCGTATTCCTCGTCCCCTCTCACACTCATCCGCGTCGTCTTATCCTCCACCGCGCCCTCGTCGCCCTCCCCCTGTCCGCCCGCCCCATACATTCGACGTCATGAGAAACCCATGACGTCGGCCCCCAGAGGCCTGGAGGCACTTCCTGAAGCCGATTCTTATCCCGGGGCGAGTTTTGACGAGTCCACGCCCTGCGAAGGCTTCCAGAATCCGAAAATTGCCCAGAAATTTCCGCATTACTTTCTCCTGACGTCGGAAAGATGGATTCTTTCCCCCGTCCCCCCCCGGCATTGCAGGCTCGGAGCAGCGCCGACCTCCCCAAACTCTGCGCATCGCCGCGGCCCGCGTTACGCGACGGGCTGTTGTCTTCGCCGCCTCGCAGAGCCACCTTGGAAAAGGGCAGCTCTCCGGCCCAGGCAGACATTCGAAGCGCTGCTAGCTTCGCGCCCTGGAGGGTTGCCTAATGGAAAGACAGGTAACGATACCACCGCCCTTCGGAACTTTCCTGGGGCGCAGAGAAGGGACACGACGACTTCGCCAACCCAACGGGCCAGAGGGGTACGAAGATCTATGGAAACTGCTCCACAATTCTTCTAATTTGGGCGCGCGGGGCGGCCCCTGACGGTCCCCCGGCGAAAAGTAACCCGACCGCATCCCGAGAAGGTCGCGGAAAGGTCTCGGCAACATCACGGGAAAGTCTACTCTGAGATGGTTTTCCTCCTAAGTACGGCCTCTCAGGCTCCCCAGAGCGCGCCAAGACGGCCCAAAGGCCGCCAAGACTGCCCAAGAGGCTCCCGACACGCCCAAAGGACGCTCCACGACGCCGACCACGATCCCAAGACGGCCCAACAAGCCCCCAAGACACTCGAAGTGGCTTCGAAAGGCCTCACAATAGCGACCCGAGAAGCCAAAAGCATAAATTGACGATGGTGTTGGAAGGATTGTAGCCTTGTCGCACTTTCGGGTTTGCAATGCTCCAAAACGGCCCATGAGGCCCGAGAGAGCGCACGAAGACGGCTCTAGAGGTCCCCAAGACGGCCACCAGAGAGCACAAACAGGCCCCGAGACAACCCCAGAGACGCCCAAGACGGCCCAAGAGAACCCCACGACAACCCCAAAAGGGACCCAAGATGGGCACCACAAGCCGAAACCTCAAGCCTTCCGCCCCAAGAGGGCTCCAGGAGGCCCTGAGAGGCCCCCAAGTAGCCCAAAATGCCGCCACGAGGCCCCTAAAAGACACCAGGAGGCTCCAAGGATGCCCAAAAGAGTCCCTTAGAAGGCTTCGAAAAATGTGCCACGGGCCCCGAATGGACTCTCAACAGACCCCAGGGCCTCCCAAAGACGCTTTCGGACGACGGCCCTATTTGCGTCTTGACCAGCTTGGGCCGTCTTGGGGTCCTCTGGGAGCCCTCCTGGGTCTCCCTTGGGAACCTCCTGTCGCCCTATTGGGCCTCTCTTGGAAACCTTTTGGAACCGTCAGGGGCCTCTTTGGGGCCGTCTTGGAGCTCTCTGGACTGTTCTGACGCCCACTTCTTTTTTCCCTGTCACCCTGTGGTGTTGGGTCATCCTTTTGAAAAGACAGCGTCCCGCGTCTCTCCTCCTCCCTTCCACTCCTCCTCTCCCTCCTCCCTCCTCCCCCTCCTTGCCTCTGCCTTCCGCATGTTTCTGTTTCGGCACGTCCATTCTAGCGTTCCGTGGCTCCATAAGGAGCTCCACCGACGGCACCAGTGGTAAGGCCCGCGTGCCGCCAAATCGCCATTTCGGCACACCCTTGACACGCATCGTGACCCCACAGGGAACTTCACCGAAGGCTCCAATGGCAGAGCCCGCATGCCGCCGCGTCGCGATGTCAGCACACTCCTCACACGTTCCGTAGCCGCGCAGGGAACTCCACCGAAGGCACCAGTGCCAGGACCCGCGCGCCGCCACCTCGCAATGTCGGCACACCCCTTACACGTTTCGCGGCCCCATACGGAGCTGCACTGAAGGCCCCAGTGGCAGGGCCCGCGTGCCGCCAAATCGCCATTTCGGCACACCCCTCACACGCCTCGTGGCCCATGACGAGCTCCACCGAAGGCAACAGCGGCAAGGCCCGCATGCCGCCACCTCGCAACGTCGGCACACCCGTCACACGTGTCGCGTGGCCCCATGGGGAGCTCCACCGAAGGCTCCAGTGGTTGCGTTCGGATGCGGTTCCCCCCCCATTTGGGCGGACTCCTCACGCACTCTGTGATCCCACAGGATGCTCCATCTACGGCCCCACTGGCAGCGCCCGCATGCGGTTCCATCTCGCATTTTGGCGCACCCCTCGCACGTTTCGTGGCTTGAGACGGGGCACCACCGAAGGCCGCAGCAAGGGTCCGCATGGACGCATGGGCAGCCAACCGGAACCCCAGTGGAAAAGACCGCCTGTCGCCGACAAGCCACTTTGGCACGCCCCTGAAACGTGTCGCGGTCGCCTAAGAGGATCCACCGAAGATGGTACTCACAACTGCAGTACGTTTCACTGCTTATGGTTGGGTCCTTCGCCAGGCATTTTTTTGTGAACCAGTCCAGTCGATCAGTTTGCATGGATGGCGCACTCCTCCAGCGTGGGAGTGCTCAAGGTCGTGCTGATCACGCCCATCTTCACTGCCCTTCGAAGTCCAAACGGCGCAAAAAAACAGTGCGGTGTTCTGCGGGAGGTGTCGAACCGCAACCTGCAGAGGTCGTCATGACTGCACGAGCAAAACGGACGCAAGGGAACTCTGCAGAAGGAGACTCTTCTCTTGAGCCTAAGTATTGCCGCCAGCGGGCCGTCCCGCATCCATTTCATCGAAAAATGGAGAGGCGAAGCTACGAGGGTACAGATCGAGATTACGCTCGACACACGACAACTCGTCGCGTCCGTCGTGCGGAATAATCTGAAGCTGGCCAGCAGGTGCACGGAACGAGCAATCCGAGCCTCACAACGTTGCTGCATGCTGAGGGCTGAGGGGATTGACATTGCTCCCCTCGACAATCGAGCGATCTGCACGCAGCAAGTGAGCCTAGACTGACTTCCGGACAGTCAGCCATCGGCGCTGGCTGTGCAACAAAACGCCGGGTGGCCGCCCAATCAGTCCTACGACCCTTGTGGACGCCGCTTCCATCCTCTTTGTTCCCCATTCTGGGGCGAGTACCGAAGACTATGGCTAAAACAGGGCTGAGACGACTGGTGTTGTGAAAATTGACTTTGGGGAAGCAGACACAATGTCAGGTCGGGCGTGTCCTCCTACAAACGGGTTTAGACGAAATATTAAAACAAACCAAAGATGCCCAAACATAGTTCAGAAGAAATCACAAAATCGTCCCCAGGCCACTGTTCGATTATTGTTGAAAAGTCCTCCTGTACAGGAACAGGCCCGATTGCAGAAGAACGGCCCGTTGCAACCCAAGCTGGTGCGTGGCACTGGCTGCCCTGAAGCGGGGCCATGCAAAGCCAGAAGCCTCTGCGTACCGCAGCGCTGCCGAAGTGAGCCGAGAGAGATGGGCAGGAGGAGAAGAGGAGAAGGAGGGTGAGGCGTGCTGGCGCGCGGTCACTTGACAACAGTGGCGCCCTGGATTGGTAAATTCGCCAGCCCAATGAGCCAGAGACGTGCTTATATCTCCACTTGCTTAACATGTTTGTCGTTCGCGCGCGCGGGGCGGCTCCTGGGGAGCCCCGCGCGAAACGTACCCCGGCCGATCACCAACCCCCCCCGCGCGATCCCAGGGCGGAGGCTATTTGTCGACATCCGTCACGAGGATCGTGGCCTCCCGCTCAAGGGGCCCCCAAAATCCCCCCAAGAAGCCACAGAGGAGCCCAATACGCTGACAACGAGGCCGAAGACGCTCCCAAGAAGCCCCCAAGACGACCCCAAGAGGCCCCACACAGCTCTCCAGGGCCAGCGGACTGAGCGAACCCATGAATAACATGATCGACCCACGAACTCGGAAAGGAATATAGAAATGTAAGGTATTGCAACATCTCAAAGACACCTGATTAGGCGACGGGCACATGCAATGCTGAATGTATCGATGATGATGTACTGTGCCGAGGGCTGTGCTGTGCTACGCCGTGCTGAACTGCGATGTGCCATGCCGCGATTGTGCTCTACATAGCATTTAAGGGTAAACGGTTTGTGAAGCTCGTGAGTGCCTGGACCTTCGGTGCCCCAGGGGGGCTGCTAGACTCTACTGGGTGCTCTCGCAGTTTACAGAATATGAATGATGTGTGCATCGTCGCCTGCTCGATTTCGACATCCTTCCGCGATCTAAGATGGCTCCAAAACGAAAAAGGCACAAGACGGCCCCAAGCGCGCCCAAGAGCGCCCACAAGAGCGATTTTAGAGGCTCCCGAGAGGGGAGGCTAATTGAAGCTCCTTTTTTTGATCGGTCTCCTCCGAACTCGCCAGAGAAGGCGCCCAGGAGGCCCCAAGATGGCCCCAAGAGGCCCCCAAGACAGCGCCGTCGATGGCACCACCACAAACCAAGACACTGAATCGAATGCTGTCCACCGTATGGTGCCAGCGACCACGACTGTGAAGACCGCAACGACTGCGACGACGACGACGACGACGACGACCACGCCAGGCACGGTGCACACGACCACGACGAGAACTGCGCATGCCACTGGATATCCTCACCCGCTGGCCTAAACCCGCTGTCCGAAATATGCTGACCCGCTGCCTTAAAACTGCCGCCGAAATGTCCTCACCCCCCCTGGCCGACAACTGCCCCCCAGGATATCCTCACCCGCTGGCTTTCAACGGCTACCGAAATATCCTCACCCGCTGGCTTCCAACCGCCCCCGAAATATCCTCACCCCCTGCCCTTAAGCTCCCCCCCAAGACATCCTCACCCCCTGGCTTAAAACGACTACCGACATATCCTTACCCGCTCCTTCAAACTGCTCCAGAAGTAGCCGCACCCCCCTGGCCTAAAACTGCCCCCCGAGGATCCCCACCCGTTGGCTTAAAACGGCTACCGACATACCCTCACCCCTTAGCTTCAAACAGCCCCCGAAATCATCCCCACACCACCTGGCCTACAACTGCCCCCCGAGATATCCTCACCCGCTGGCTTCAAACTGCCTCCGAAATAACCCCACCCGCTCGCGTCAGACTGCTCCCGAAATATCCTCACCCTCCTGGCCTGAAACTGCCCCCCGAGATATCCTCACCCGCTGGCTTCAAACGGCGTACCGAAATATTCTCACCCGTTGGATATCCTCACCCGCGCGCATAGAACTGCTCTAAGATGGCTTCAGGAGGGCCCGAGGAAGCGCCCCAAGATCGCCCCAAAAGGAGTCCCCAAGATAGCGCCGCCGATGGAACCACCACAAATCAAGACACTAAATATAATGTTGTCCACCGTATGGTGCCAGCGACCACGGTTGTGAAGACTGCAAAGACGACAACGACGCCGACAACAACGACGACAACGACGACGACGACGACGACGACGACGACGACCACGACGACCACGACCACGCCAGGCACGGCGCACACGACCACGACGAGAACTGGACATGCGCGCCCAGACGGCCACGAAAAGGCCGCCACGACTGCCCAAGAGGCTCCCGACACGCCCAAAGGACACTCCACGACGCCGACCACGATCCCAAGAGGGCCCAACAAGCCCCCAAGACACTCGAAGTGGCCTCGAAAGGCCTCACAATAGCGACCCGAGAAGCCAAAAGCATACATTGACGATGATGTTGGAAGGATTGTGGCCTTGTCGCACTTTCGGGTTTTCAATGCTCCAAGAGGGCCCATGAGGCCCGCGAGAGCGCACGAAGACGGCTCTAGAGGTCCCCAAGACGGCCACCAGAGAGCACAAGCAGGCCCCGAGACGGCCCCAGAGACGCCCAAGACGGCCCAAGAGAACCCCAAGACAACCCCAAAAGGGACCCAAGATGGGCACCACAAGCCGAAACCGCAAGCCTTCCGCCCCAAGAGGGCTCCAGGAGGCCCTGAGAGGCCCCCAAGTAGCCCAAGATGCCGCCACGAGGCCCCTAAGAGACACCAGGAGGCTCCAAGGATGCCCACAAGAGGCCCTTAAAAGGCTTCGAAAAATGTCCCACGGGCCCCGAATGGACTCTCAACAGGCCCCAGGGCCTCCCAAAGAAGCTTTCGGAGGACGGCCCTGTTTGCGTCTTGACCAGCTTGGGCCGTCTTGGGGCCCCTCTCCCTTGGGAACCTGCTGTCGCCCTATTGGGCCTCTCTTGGACACCTTTTGGAACCGTCAGGGGCCTCTCTGGGGCCGTCTTAGACCCCCCTGGGCTGTTCTGACGCCCACTTTTTGTTTCCCTGTCACCCTGTGGTGTTGGGGCCTCTTTTGAAAAGACAGCGTCCCGCGTCCCCCCTCCTCCCTTCTACTCCTCCTCTCCCTCCTCCCTCCTCCCCCTCCTTGCCTCTGCCTTCCGCATGTTTCTGTTTCGGCACGTCCATTCTAGCGTTCCGTGGCTCCATAAGGAGCTCCACCGACGGCACCAGTGGTAAGGCCCGCGTGCCGCCAAATCGCCATTTCGGCACACCCCTGACACGCATCGTGGCCCCACAGGGAACTTCACCGAAGGCTCCAATGGCAGAGCCCGCATGCCGCCGCGTCGCGATGTCAGCACACTCCTCACACGTTCCGTAGCCGCGTAGGGAGCTCCACCGAAGGCACCAGTGCCAGGGCCCGCGCGCCGCCACCTCGCAATGTCGGCACACCCCTTAAACGTTTCGCGGCACCATACGGAGCAGCACCGAACGCCCCAGTGGCAGGGCCCGCGTGCCGCCAAATCGCCATTTCGGTACACCCTTACACGCCTCGTGGCCCATGAAGAGCTCCACCGAAGGCAACAGCGGCAAGGCCCGCATGCCGCCACCTCGCAATGTCGGCACACCCGTCACACGTTTCGCGTGGCCCCATGGGGAGCTCCACCGAAGGCCCCAGTGGTTGCGTTCGGGTGCGGTTCCCCCCCCAGTTGGGCGGACTCCTCACGCACTCTGTGATCCCACAGGATGCTCCATCTGAGGCCCCACTGGCAGCGCCCGCATGCGGTTCCATCTCGCATTTTGGCGCACCCCTCGCACGTTTCGTGGCTTGAGACGAGGCACCACCGAAGGCCGCAACAAGGGTCCGCATGGACGCATGGGCAGCCAACCGGAATCCAAGTGGAAAAGACCGCCTGTCGCCGACAAGCCACTTTGGCACGCCCCTGAAACGTCTCGCGGCCGCCTAAGAGGATCCACCGAAGATGGTACTCACAACTGGGGTACGTATCACTGCTTATGGTTGGGTCCTTCGCCAGGCTTTTTTTGGTGAACCAGTCCAGTCGATCAGTTTGCATGGATGGCGCACTCCTCTAGCGTGGGAGTGCTCAAGGTCGTGCTGATCACGCCCATCTTCACTGCCCTTCGAAGTCCAAGTGGCGCAAAAAACAGTGCGGTGTTCTGCGGGAGGTGTCGAGCCGTAACCTGCAGAGGTCGTCATGACTGCATGAGCAAAACGGACGCAAGGGAACTCTGCAGAAGGAGACTCCACTCTTGAGCCTAAGTATTGCCGCCAGCGGGCCGTCCCGCATCCATTTCATCAAAAGATAGAGAGGCGAAGCTACGAGGGTACAGATCGAGATCACGCTCGACACACGACAACTCGTCGCGTCCGTCGTGCGGAATAATCTGAAGCTGGCAAGCAGGTGCACGGAAAAGACATCCGAGCCTCACAACGTTGCTGCATGCCACTAACAAAGCTCAGGGGATTGACATTGCTCCCCTCGACAATCGAGCGATCTGCACGCAGCAAGTGAGCCTAGACTGACTTCCGGACAGTCAGCCATCGGCGCTAGCTGTGCAACAGAACGCCGGGTGGCCGCCCAATCAGTCCTACGACCCTTGTGGACGCCGCTTCCATCCTCTTTGTTCCTCATTCTGGGGCGAGTACCGAAGACTATGGCTAAGACAGGGCTGGGACGATTGGTGTTGTGAACAATAACTTTGGGAAAACAGACACAATGTCAGGTCGGGCGTGTCCTCCTACAAACGGGTTGTAGACGAAAGTTTAAAACAAACCAAAGATGACCAAACATAGTTCAGAAGAAATCACAAAATCGTCCCCAGGCCACTGTTCGACTATTGTTGAATAGTCCTCCTGTACAGGAACAGGCCCGATTGCAGAAGAACGGCCCGTTGCAACCCAAGCTGGTGCGTGGCACTGGCTGCCCGGAAGCGGGGCCATGCAAAGTCGGAAGCCTCTGCGTACCGCAGCGCTGCCGAACTGAGCCGAGAGAGATGGGCAGGAGGAGACGAGGAGAAGGAGGGTGAGGCGTGCTGGCGTGCTGACGTGCTAATATCTCCACTTGCACATGTTTGTCGTTCGCGCGCGCGGGGCGGCCCCTGGGGAGCCCCGCACGAAACGTACCCTGGCCGATCACCACCCCCCCGCGCGCGATCCCAGGGCGGAGGCCATTCGTCGACATCCCTCACAAGGATCGTGGCCTCCCGCTCAAGGGCCCCCAAGATCCCCCCAAGACGCCACAGGGGAGCCCAATACGCTGACAACGAGGCCGAAGACGCTCCCATGAAGAGGCACCAGACGGCCCCAAGCGCGCCAAAGAGCGCCCCCAAGAACGATTTTAAAGGCTCCCGAGAGGGGAGGCTAATTGGGTTATTTTTTCTTATCGGTCTCCTCCGAGCTCGCCAGAGAAGGCGCCCAGGAGGCTCCAAGATGGCCCCAATGGGCCCCCAAAGACAGCGCCGTCGATTGCACCACCACAAATCAAGACACTGAATCGAATGTTGTCCACCGTATAGTGCCAGCAACCACGACTGTTAAGACCGCAGCGACGTCGACGACGACGACGACGACGACGACGACGACGACGACGACGACAACGACGACGACGACGACCACGCCAGGCACGGTGCACACGACCACGACGAGAACTGCGCATGCCACTGGATATCCTCACCCGCTGGCCTAAACCCGCTTCCGAAATATGCTGACCCGCTGCCTTAAAACTGCCGCCGAAATGTCCTCACCCCCCGTGACCGACAACTGCCCCCCAGGATATCCGCACCCGCTGGGCTTAAACGGCGACCGAAATATCCTCACCCCCCGAGGATCCCCACCCGGTGGCTTCAAACGGCTACCGACATACCCTCACCCCTTAGCTTCAAACAGCCCCCGAAATCATCCTCACCACCCCCTGGCCTACAACTGCCCCCCGAGATATCCTCACCCGCTGGCTTCAAACTGCCTCCGAAATAACCCCCCCTCGCATCAGACTGCTCCCGAAATATCCTCATCCTCCTGGCCTGAAACTGCCCCCCGAGATATCCTCACCCGCTGGCTTCAAACGGCGTGCCGAAATGTTCTCACCCGTTGGATATCCTCACCCGCGCGCATAGAACTGCTCTAAGATGGCTTCAAGATGGCCCAGGAGAGCCACAACCGATGCCTAAAAGGCCCCAGACGGCCCCAAGCGCGCCCAAGGGCGCCCCCAGAGGCGATCTCATAGGCTCCCGAGCGGGAAGGCGCATTAAAACGCCCCTCTTTTTTGATCGATCTCCTCAAAGATGGCCCGAGGAAGCGCCCCAAGATCGGCCCAAAAAGAGCACCCAAGATAGCGCCGCCGATAGCACCACCACAAATCAAGACACTAAATATAATGTTGTCCACCGTATGGTGCCAGCGACCACGGTTGTGAAGACTGCAAAAACGACGACGCCGACAACAACGACGACAACGACGACAACGACGACGACGACGACGACCACGACGACCACGACCACGCCAGGCACGGCGCGCACGACCACGACGAGAACTGTGCATGCCATTGGATATCCTCACGTTGGCCTAAAACGGCCACCGAACTATCCTGACCCGCTGCCTTAAAACTGCCACCGACATATCCTCCCCCCCCTCCCTGGCCTACAACCGCTTCCCGAGATATCCTCGCCCTGGCTTACAACAGCTACCGAAATATCTTCCCCCGCTGGCTGAAACGTGCTCCCGAAATATCCTGACCCCCTGGCCGAAAAATGCCCCCGAGATATCCTCACCCGCTGGCTTCAAACGGCTACCGACATCTCATCACCCGCTGGTTTAAAACTGGTCCTGAAATATCCTCACCCCCCTTGGCCTAACACTGCCCCCCCAGAAATCCTCTCCCGGTCGCTTACAACGGCTGCCGACATATCGTCACCCCTTAGCTTAAAGCTGCCTCCGAAACCTCCGCACCACCCCCTGGCCTACAACTGCCCCCCGCGATATACAGTGGCGGCAACCAAAACTTACAAGTTCGTACCCTTCTAACCCACGCGATCTCACCAGCCCTCTGGGCGTAGGTGGTCTAGAGCAGATCCTTTTCCACCCCTCCCTCGTCCCCCTTGGGGAAGGGTGTTCCCCTCCCCTGACCCCCTCCCCTGGACCTCGACGGAAGGTTTCGCGAGCGGTCGCACGGCTCTTTTTGGCCCCAAAATTGCTCCAAGCGCGCTTCAACGAACCCAAGATAACCTCCAATATGGCTCAAGATAGCGCCAAATCGCTTACGATGGCTCCCGAAATGTTCCAAGCGGCCCAAAGATGGCCCCAAGACGGCTCCAAGTGGCCAAGAACCTCCCCGAGGAGGTCCCGAAGAGGCCCAAATCGCCCCAAAACCTGAAGACAATCAGTGTTTGTTGCTTTTTCCCGTTGCGCTTCCGATGGCCATCCAAGGCCTCCAGATGGCTCCAAGATGGCCCAGGAGGGCCCCACAAGAGGCCCAAGAGAGCCCCCAGACGGCCCCAAGAGCGCCCAAAAGCGCTCCAAGAGCGCCCGACGAGCGCACCAGAGGCGATGTTTGGAGCTCCTGAAGGGGAAGGCTAATGAGCAACCCGCTTTCGTTGATCGATCTTTTCGAACATGGCCCCGGGAGCGCCCCTACAGCCCCCAAGAGCGCCCAAAGAGCGCCACAAGAGGCGCCCAGACGGCCCCAAGCGGCGCCCAAGACGCCTCCAAAAGGCTCCCACGACCCCCAAGAAGCCTGAAGAGGATCCCCGAAATGCATTTCAGACGTTTCCGGCTCTTCGGTTCGCCGTCCTCCTCAATTTCTCATCCCCCTCTTCCTCCTCCTCCTTTTCCCCCTTCTCCTCCTTCTCCTCCCTCTGCTCCTTCTTCTCCTTCCCGTCCTCCTCGCCCTCCCCCTACTCCACATCCTCCTCCTCATTCTCCTCCTCCTCCTCATTCTCCTCCTCCTCCTCCTCCTCCTCCTCCTCCTCCTCCTCCTCCTCTTCCTCCCCTCCCCCCTCCGACGAGGATTCCTTCTCCATATTCCCCCTCTTGGGGTGCGTGACAGTTCCCCCCGCCCTTTTATATTCTGCATGCTCCCCGGCTTCCCTGATCACCTCAACTCCCCTGGGCATCGTTTCTGGATGGGCTGGTGGGGCGCGCGAAACGTCAACAGTATTTGGCACCTTCCCTCGGCAGGTACAGCCGCAAATGCGACGGGGCAGTTGTCCAGACGCTTCGACACTCGACAAGAGGTAAAATTCAAACTCATAAAACCGAATTCAGTACCACGGGCACTGGGGGGCTTGCACTGCGAACCCGGAAGGGCAGGGCTAAAAACCATGCGCTGGGAAGGTAAGGAAGCTCATTCAGAATCATCGCTAACAACTCACATGCTCAAGTGGCACTTTCGGGGGGACGTACGCTTGAGGACCAGTGCAGTTGACGTCGATGATGCGTTCACTGCGCGCCGGCCATCTGGGCGAGTCTGTCAATCCTCTCGCGAAATGGGCCCTCCGGGGAAGCCCGATTGCCAGACCCTCAGCCCCTGGTCCATCGAGACACCTCGCACATGCTCACCTGGAGATCGCACATGTTCAAGTAGCAATTCCCAACGCCAGCAATGCGTCGCAGAGGAATCGGCCCGCCTGCGCGCTCCAGCTTGGGCAGCAGCGCAGCGGCCAAACAATTCGGCGGCGCGCCCTCATCCAAGAGGGCGTTCGCCACGCGGGTCAACGTGCGCAACGCGCCCTGCTTCCGACGGGCGATGGTGCATCCTGGGATAGAATCGCGCCACGATGGTGCGATGAGCTGGAGGCCGGACGTGGCCCCGGTATCACCCACCGGCGCACACAGGTCACAATTCGCTGCTGTAGCCGGATTCAGCATGTACTCGTCGGAATATATGAACTTACTGTCGTAACGACCGATCCTCCTAGCAGCACTTCCTTGCAAGCTCTGCGCGCAAAATCTCTCTGCAGCGGCGGAAGGGCCCTCCCCGGGGCGCGCTCTCTCCCCCGAGTTCCAGGCGATCCACTCGTCGATGAAGTTGGCGGCGTCGCCAGGGCCAGCTCCGCCGAGCACCGCGTCCAGCCCGTGCCACCACGCCCGGAATAGGAACAGAGTCGTTTTCTTCCAGGCGTGCCCTGAGTCGCCGCCATCGCAGTCTGCCCGCCTGAGAGGCTGGCCGTCATCGCTTTTGCGAACCGTGCCGTTCGCGTGCAGAGCCCACTCCGCCTCTGGATGTCGCTGCCCGCCCCTCAGCGTGTAAATATCCGTTGCGTCTCGGACATAGAGGTAGTTGCATAAAGCGTCCATCGCAGTGTCAAATGCAGCCGCCGTCCCATCCAAGCCCGCCAACACAGCCTCAATGCCGCCGCTTCCGTCGCCGCCGTCCTCCCAGCTCCAAACGTCGCCGAAGTGGCGGAACGCCAAGTGGGGGAACTTGCATACGCGCCGCCCTTTGGAGGCGAAGCGGGCGTAAATCCCCTTCACATACGCCCCCCTGCCGCGCGTGAAGCACGACACGCCTGGCAGATGCCGCATGCAGGTCACGTCGACAACGTCCGCATCGCCGGCGGTGGCCGCCAGGAACTCCACGACGAACGCAACGCGGGTCGGTTCCAAACAGTCAGGCCCCTCTCGCGGCAACAGGCCGGCGACGATGTCGACCAGGCTCGGCAACACTTCGGTCAACGCATTCTGGAATTTCTGGAAATCCGGCGCTGGTAGCGCGGCCGCTGGATCCGGGTCGGGCGGCTCGCCTCTCGCGCACGGCCGTGTTCCTCGTTGTCTTTTCTTGCCGCGGGGTACTGCGGCGGCGACGTGCGTGCTCTCCTGGTCCGAGAGCGCCTTCTGGAGGATGCTCACGATCACGTTCACTACCGAATCCCAGAACCTCGCAATGCCCTCGTGTCGCATACCGCTGTTCCGGAGAGCCGCCTCGTCCTCCAAAGAAACGAGGAGAGATCGAAGCTCTGGCACCGAAGGCTCATAACCTTCGCGGTACACGCGCGCCTGACACTCCACGACGAACTGCTTCAGACGCTGCCGTAGGTAACGCAATCCTCTCGTCCGGTCAGGGCCCCCGCTCCGGCCCACGCTCGACTCTGGCATGTCGGCGCTGGACAGACCGCGCCGTTCTAAACATGACAGTTGCGCGATGTAGCCCGGCGCGTCGGCAACCGTGGACACCGTCAACACGCAGCGGGGCACCGTTGACATAAAACCCCGTGGTCGGCCAGCATTGTCGCGGTGCCCGCCATGAGAGTGGCCGCACGGGCACGGGGACCCCAGAAAACGTCTGTGCGCCATGCGGCCGTCGCCGCGTCGGACACAGGTAGGGTTGCACAGCGTGCCCCAAGCAGCACACAAAGGGCACATTGGCACAGGTTCCGGCATACCTGCGAGCAGGCGCGTGACCAAGTGCAGCGCAAAAACCGTCCTATCCGGCTTGGGACCAGATTGGTTTGAGCCGAAACAGCGCCGGAGCATGCGCTATTGTGGGGCCGCGCGGCCCTGGGGAGTTCGACTTTCGCCTGAGACCTCCTGCCAACTGTGGATGCCGAGATGCCCTTCCTTGGTTGTCTGGCCACTGTCGCCTGAGCCATCCTCGCAACGCTCGCCTCGGAGGTGCCCTGCCCCTTGGCGGTCTCGCCACTTCCGCCTGAGACATCCTAGGAACGCTGACCTCCGAGATGTCCTACCCCAAAGTGGTCTGGCCACTTCCGCCTGAGACATCCTCGCAACGCTGACCTGAGAGATGCCCTGACCGCACGTGTTCAGGACACTTTCGCCTGAGACACCCTCGCAAGTCTAACCTCGGAGGTGCCTTGCCCCATGGATGTCTGGCCACTTTCGCCTGCGACACCCTCGCAACTCTGGGTTGCGAGATGCCCTGAGCTCTGGTGTTCAGGCCACTGTCGCCAGAGATATCCTCGCCACTCTGTGTTCCGAGATGGCCTCAGCTGAGGTCGGCAGGCCACTTTCGCCTCAGACCTCCACCGAACTTTGACCTCCGAAGTTCACTACACCAACGCGGTCCAGCCACTGCCGCCTGAGAAATCGTCGCGACTCTGTGTTCCGAGATGCCAGGGGCAGGTGGTCAAGGTCACTTTCCCTTGAGAAATCCTCGCAACTCTTACCCCGGAGGTGCACCATGACGGTCCAGCCACATTCGACTGACACATCCTCGCAACTGTGTTCCGAGATGCCCAGAGCAAAGGTGTCCAGGCCGATTTCTCCACAAATACCATCGCAAGTTTGACCTCCGAGGTGCCCTGCCCTATGGTGGTCTGGCCACTGTCGCCTGCGGCAGCCTCGCTACTCTGTGTTCCGAGAAGCCCTGCACCGAAGTGGTCTGGACACGTCCGCCTGAGACACCTTCGCAACGCTGACCTCGGAGATGCCCCAACCGCAGGTGCGCGGGCCACTTTCGCCTGAAACATCCTCGCAAATCTTACCTCGAAGGTGCCCGGCCCCATGGATCTCTGGCCACTTCCGCCTGCGGATCATCGCATCTCTGAGTTCCGACACGCCTTAAGCTCTGGCGTTCAGGCCGCAATCGCCCGAGATATCCTCGCAACAGTGTGTTCCGAGATACCCTGAGCTGGCATGGTCAGGCCACTTTCGCCTGAGACATCCTCCGAACTCTGACCTCGGAGATGCCCAGCCCCAATGCGGTCCAGACGCTGTCGCCTGAGACGTGCTCGCAACTCTGTGTCCCGAGATGCCAGGGGCAGATGGTTCGCAAGTCTGACCCCGGTGCTCTGGCACCTG
>CAUYUJ010004777.1:0-37500 GCA_963575745.1 Prorocentrum cordatum | reverse complement strand
TTCCCTTCTCGTCCTCCTCAATTTTAACCTCCTCATCCTCCTCCTCCTTCCCGTCCTCCTCCTCCTCCGCCTCCTCCTCCACCTCCCCCCGCTTCGGCTTTGCGCGCGCCACCATCAGCATCATCATCATCATCATCATCATCGTCATGATTATCATCGTCATCGTCCTTTTCATCATCGTCATCATCATTATCATCACCAGCATCATCATTCGCATCATGATTAGCATCATCAACACCGTCATCATGCCAACCCTCATCATCATCATCATCATCACAGTCATCATCGCCATCAGCATCATGATCACCGCCATCAACATCACCATCATCGATACCAACATCATCATCATCATCATCATCATCATTACCATGGTCATCATCATCACCAGCTGCAACAGCACCAGCAGCAGCAACAGCATCCGCATCTTAATGCTGATCGTCATCATCCGCATAATCATCTGCATCATAATCATCAGCAGCAGCATCAACATCATCATCAACATCATGATCACCACCAGGACCATCATCATGAGAAACACCATCCAGCGGAATCACTGCGGGCAGGGAGTCCGGCCTGCTGCGGCGGAGCGTCGCAGTGCATCCTACAGCCGCGGCCCCCTGCGCCCGGGCACATGCACGCGAGAACCTCGAGCCGTGGAGCCTGGGGAGGCGGCGAGCGCGCGCGCGCAGCTGGCCTGCAGGGGAGCGGGAGAGAAAAGAGCAGGAGCGACGCTTGCCATCCCGGCGCCTCTCCTTTCACCTGCCCGTGCCCCTCCTCCGCCCGATTTCGCTCATCCCCCCCCCTGCTCTCATGACACCCAGTGCGCATCCCCCTCGCCCTTTCTCACTGCGACCCCCGTGCTCCTCACCCCCCTTCAACATGTCGGCAAACTCGCCTCGCACTGCCTCTCCTCATCCCACTCCTCCGCGCACTCCTCTCCCGTCTCATACTCCCGCAGGTGGACGAATACGGGGGCCCTCGCAGCAAGGCACCCCTGGTCCTTCTCATCGTCACAACTCCTCGTGTTCATTCCCTTCTTCTTCTGCGTTCCCAGTTTCTGATTCGTTGTCTGTTTCTTCCCTCTCCTCCTCCTCCTCGTTCCCTGCTCCTGCTCAATCCTCCTCATCCTCCTCCTCGCCCTCCTCTTCCTCCTCTTCTCTCACTATTGGTCAGAATGTGTTGCGATTCATATATATAGTATTCGCTCGATGATTACTAGTATAAGTACTGTTCGGATGATTGTTCTCCCCAGCATTGGTAATATTGCTGTCTGATATTGTTGTAAGCATTAGTAGTACTATCGTACTCTTATCTCACGTACTATACATTTTCGTCTTCGTATTCATCATCATCAGCATCATCAGCATCAACGGAGTCATCATCAGCATCAACATCAATATCATCATGACCATTATCATCGTCACCGCCATTACCATCAGCATTATCACCACCATCGTCATCAGTATCATGAGCATCCTCATGGTCAGCGGGATGCTCATACTCACTCACAACAGCACCAGCGCCCTTGTCATAAGCAACAGCACAGTCGCCATCAGCACAAATACCGGCAAAAGCAGCAGCAACATCATCATCATCAGCATGAGCATTAGCATGAGCATCATCATCAGCTGTATCAGCAGCATTATCATCAGCATGACAATCATCGTACTCCGCAGCAGCAGAATCAGCATCAGCATCGCCATCACCATTACAGGTCATCGTCAGCAGCATCATCCTCATAATTTGTCGACCCTTTGTGGACCCCTAGGCGCGTGAGATTTCCTCCCTCATAATCCCCCCAGGGGCCCCTAACCAGCGAGGCGCCACCGCCCTCGCCCAGCCCGACCCCGGACCGAACGCGTCACGGGGGGGCGAACGGCTCCAACACTTGCCAAGAAGACATCACAACGCCCCCCTGACACTCCCAGACGGTAACGATTCGCCGAAGTATCGCCCTGAACGCCCACGATGGCCTCCACGCTGCCTCCGAAGCTGCCTAAGGCCCCAAAAGGCTCCAAGATGCGTCCCAAGAGTCCCAGGAAACCAAACATCGCCCCGTTCCCTTAGACAAACAATCATTTTTCGCATGCTCGCCTATTCCGTTTTTCCAACGTCCCAGACGGCCCCCCAGGAAGGGTCGCACAAAGTGCAACAGCAGCCTCCGTAGCCACCAAGACAACCGAGGAAGGCCCCCAGACGGCTCCATAATGGAGCCCACAGGGCACCTTTTCGAGCCTTCGGTCCGAAGACGCCCCCGGAGCTCCAACAACAACAACAACCCAAAAGGCACTGGGGGGGCCCCACGAGGATCTCAAGGGCCTCCAGGAAGCCCCCGGGAAGCCTCCAAGAGGCCCCAAACCTTGGCCCAAGATGCCCGGAGGCGGCCGAGTGTGGCCTGCAGACAGGGCACGATGCCACCAAAAGGCCCACCAAGAAATACGGG
Organism: Prorocentrum cordatum; assembly: GCA_963575745.1. Lineage (NCBI taxonomy): Eukaryota > Dinophyceae > Prorocentrales > Prorocentraceae > Prorocentrum > Prorocentrum cordatum. The sequence goes on along the minus strand of CAUYUJ010004777.1, from coordinate 35,057 downwards.
AAAAACAACGAAGCAACAGGTACGATGTCGGGCGCCGTGTCACGATTCGGACATGCCTCGTGACATGCAGTCCTGGAGACGCAGTAATTTATGTAGGGGTCGGCGGGTGTGGCGTGAGCCTCTAGAATCTTGGCGATGATGGATCCCAGCGTGTCATGCCTGCCGGGCGGTGGCGAATCAGACGGTGGCGAGTGGATGGCTGGCGTCGCCATCAGCTGTTGCTGCGGCGGGCACCAGGTGGCCGAACGAGGCTGCGACGTCGGCGACGCGGGCGCCTGGCTGGGCGGCATCGGCGCCACCAGCGGCTCCTCGGAGGACCAATCGAGTGCAGCAGTCATGGGCTGCGTCGAGTGGCTGCCGCCCACTCGACACATGACTAATGCGTCTCGTTTGGTTCCCTCACTCCTCGTCCGAACCGATGATCTCGGCTGCCTCGTCGGCGACCGCGGCGCCCGCCGAGCCCTCGACAACGTAGCCGGAGGGCGCGCTCGCCGTCCCCGCCCACTCCTGTGCGTCAGAGGCCGCCTGCATCTCCGCCTCCGCCTGCGTCTGGGCCTGCGTCTGGGCCTGCTGCTGCTGCTGCTGCTGCGCCTCGGCGTGCGCCTGCAGCTCGGTCTTCTCCGCGGCGATCGTGCTCGCCGTCTCCGACGCGGCGTCGGCGGCGTCCGCGCCCATCTCCACCTGGGCGGAGGGGGGCGCTCTGAGGCGAACCTAGCTGCTACAACAGCGAAGCCGACATCATCATCGCCACCGTCACCACCACCATTGCATATCCATCGCCATCACCATCACCACCATCACCGAGACTGCGGAAGCACCGTTAGGAAGTTGGATGCGATTTGGACGCGGGTTGGGCGCGTCCAATTTGCGTCCAACCCGCATCTACTTTGCGAGTGGGCGATGTGTTGGGTGTGGGGGAGCGCTAGCTCACAGCGAGGATGAGACAGCATGTTGCAACGACTGATGGTGTTAACCTCCTCCACATCCTTCAGCGTGGTATCGTGCCACCTTCTCACCCTTGCCGTGAGCCGGCGCCCCCCCTTGCTCTCGCAATTGCTTCCACTCGCAAAGTGGGCGCGGCTTGGGCGCAAATTGGACGCGCCCAGCCCGCGTCCAAAGCGCATCCAACTTCCTAACGGTGCTTCCGCAGTCGCCCCTTCGACGTGTTATCCTCCTGCGCTTCCTTCCACCTTCTCCTCCTCCTCCTCCTCATCCTCGTCCTCCTGCTATTCCTTTCCATCATCGTCTCCCTCCTCATCATCGTCTCCCTCCTGATCCTCATTGTCGCCTCCCTCCTCTTTCGTTCGCCGTCGACCTGCGTCGCCTCCTCGCCGGACGCGTGGAGCGTCTCGGGGGCGCCCTGCAACGCCCGCGCCTTGAGGGCATGGATGATACTGAAAGGTTACGCGGCACCCCGCAGCTGCAGGTACGAGCGAGGGGGGGCAGGGGTCGTCGGGAGTCCGCGATGCTCAGACGAAGCCAGCCGCAGGCGCCGAGTTTTGCCAACTGCGCAACAAGCCCGCCGCAGGCGCCGCAGTTTAATTCTCGTCAAAGCAATGCGGGTGGGTCGCTGAGTGGGTCACGCGGTTGGTCGCAGGGTGGGTCGCGGGCGAAGGCGACTAGCACCACAACAACAACAACAGCAGCAGCAGCAACGACAACGACACCAACAACAGCAACAACAGCAACAACAACATAAATAGCAACAACAGCAACACCAACGCACCGCAACAACGGAAACACAATCCGCGCCGCGGAAGCCCGCATCAGTCACGCCCAGCGACAATGAATGATCGTTCGGCCCCCTCATTCTAAGTTATTTCTTAAGAGGGCCCCGCGCACCATCGGCACCCGCACCATGAACTCACGGATGTCCGTAAAACGCGGGGCCGGCGCGGGCGCTTTGCCCATAAGGTCCGCTTCGAACCAGAGGGAGCTTGCGCGATGACGAGGATGAGAGGCAACGGATTCGATGAGTTCAGAAGCAACGACATGAATCCCGTTGCCCCGTTGGTCCTGAACTCATCGAATCCGACAGGGGAAGCCAACCTATGACAATTGCGTATAGTTTCTATGGGGTGTCGATGTGCTTTCGGAGATCCTGGAACCATAAACTATATTAATTCAGCTATGTTGTGTAAGTTTCTTATTCATAAAAATCATCATGCTTATACAATAAACCCTACATACCCGATCTTAAATTAAGATCATGAGGAGCTCTGGGGTCCAGACCTGAATCCGGACCTGGGGCCCGGACCTGAAGTCGGGGTTTGAGTTCCGGACCTTAGGTCCGGACCTGAGGTCCGGGCCTGGGCCCCGGAGTGGAGGTCCCGACCTGAAGTCCGGACTGCTGAGGTCCGGACCTGAGCTCCGGACCTGAGGTCCAGACCTGAGGTCCGGATTTGAGGTTCGGACCTGATCCCTGGAAGACAAGAGAGTGTCTAAATTGTCGGCGCTCCCGTGCGGGACGTCCTGCATGCTCTGCACGTCTAAATTCTTCAACTCCGCGTCTAAACCTAAACCACGAAGTGTAGTACATTAAAATGTTTTCTGAACGTCGTTCGTAGCAAATTTAGACACGAAAGGGAATTTAGACATTTTCCGTAAATTTAGACACGAATATACACGATGTATTTAGACACGTTCTAGTAGATTGATACACGAATTTAGACACGGTTCTGATTGGCACACCATTCAGACACTATTTAGACATGCCACGCGTCTGAAAATGATCGGCCCGCTAGATTTAGACACCTCTTTAGACACGGCGCAACATAACGTTAGACACGGCGCAACACGGCGATTGCGATGATGGCGATTGCGATGATGATACGCTCCCATTGCAGCGGGATGTTTTGTTTCACGTTGTCGGCCGCGCGCGCTGAAAATTGTGGCGTCGATGCGCGTGCTGATGACGAGCCCGAGCGAAGCGAACGGAATCACATTGAAGACGGTGGCGATGAGGGGGGAAGGAGGAGAAGGAGGGGGAGGAGTGGGAGGAGGAGGATCGATCGAGGTGGAGTGGGAGGAGTGGGAGGAGGAGTGGGAGGAGGAGGAGGAGTGGGAGGAGGAGGAGTGGGAGGAGGAGGAGTGGGAGGAGGAGGAGTGGGAGGAGGAGGAGTGGGAGGAGGAGTGGGAGGGTCGAGCTGGAGGATCGAAGTGGAGGAGTGGGAGGAGTGGGAGGAGTGGGAGGAGTGGGAGGACTGGGAGGATGAGGATCGAGGTGGAGGGTCGAGGATCGAGCGTCGAGGATCGAGGGCGGTCGACCATGAGGATGATGATCGATGAGAACGAGGTTCGAAGACGAGGCGGAAGATCGAGGATCGACAATCGATGCGAAGCAAAACCAAGGACGAGAAGGAGGAGGAGGAGGAGGGCCGACGATCCATAATCGAGGAGGACGATCGAGGGTTGAGGAGGATGGGAGACCCATGGATTTTCTCGGCTGCGCCGTCGTTGCACGGCCTCCTCATCCTCCTCATCCCTGCTCCTCCCTCCACCTCCTCACTCCTTTCCGTTGGACGGCGAGGTGCCAAAGCAGTCGCGAAGCAAGACTAAGACTGCCGCTTGCGCGCACACGCGCCGCCCGAACAACCCCACACACACACATACACACACACAAACAAGAACAAAAAAAAAAACACGCGCGCGCACGCGCGCGCACGCACACACACACACACATACAGACACACGCGCACGCACACACACGCACACGCACACACACAAACACACACACCCATACCCGAACACACAAGCACACATACACACACGCACATGCACATGCACACGCACAAACGCACACACACACACATACGCACACACACACACACAAACGAACACACAAACACTCACTCACACGTACGCACGCACGCAGTCACGCATGCACGCACGCGCGCACACACACACACACACACACGCACACACACACACACACACCACACACACACACACACACACACACGCGCGCGCGCGCGCTCGCACGCACGCAAGCACGCAAGCACACACACCCACGCACGCGCGTCCACACCACCGCACATGAACGTATCAACGCGGAGCGACCCAAACGCTTTTTTCAAGATTTAGAAACGAATTGCTACCACATTGAAACACGCTTTCAATGATTTAGACACGGCTCTCTGAACACTTCTATACACGATTTCGACACCATTGTGACAATTTCGGTTAGACACGGATAGACTTTTTGGACACGCCTGATATTTAGACTTGGACACGATTTAGACACTCATGCACGGGGCCTGCGCGAGAATGCGATATACACGCGGGTGTTTAAATCCTGCCCGAATCGCTGAAATTATGCCCCCGCTGCAGCGACAGCGCGTTAGACACGGAACGCGTCTAAATTATTTAGACGCCGTCTTCCAGGGGAGGTTCGGACCTGGGGCCCGGACCGTGGGTCCGGACCCGAGGTCTGGACCTGCTAAGGTCAGGACCTGAAGTCCGGACCTGAGGTCTGGACCTGAGGTTTGGACCTGGGGCCCGGACCTAGGGTCCGGACCTGAGGTCCGGACCTGCTGAGGTCAGGACCTGAAAGGCGGACCTGACGTCCGGACCTGGGGCCCGGACCTGAAGTCCGGACCCTAGGTCCGGACCTGAATCTGGACCTGGGGCCCGGACATGGTGTCCGGATCTAGGGTCGGGACCTGAGGTCCGGGCCTGCGGTCCGGACCTGAGGTCCCGACCGGAGGTCTGGAGCTGGGGCCCGGATCTCAGGTCTGGACCTGGGGCCTGGACCCGGGGCCTGGACGGACCTGACGTCCGGACCTGAGGCCCAGACCTTGGGACCTGACCGGCGATCAAAGTTGGGTCTTACGCGAGATGGCGTAGCGACCTGACGCGGCGGCTACGCGTGCCGCCAGCGCGTCACACCACCTTGGAAACGAGGGCGTTCATGCGCGACCGCACGCGGGCAGCTTATGTGCTATGTCGGAGCACACGACTCCGTGTTTTGCGTCGCTAATCTGCCTCTCCTGCTGGCGAACAGGGTCGGCGCCGCCAGCCTCTAGGCCCTGTCGATTGGCCGACCCCACACATCTTCCAGCGCGCTCGAATTACGCTCCTCCACCGAAATCTCTCCCCACAAGGGGCCCGCTCCGTTTCCTGACACCGGCGCAAGAGGACCGCGTGGGCTTGAGTTTCGTCGGCGCCATTGCAATACCTGCACCTGGGACCAGCAGTGGGACCTCCAGAGAGGGACGGGGAGAGGGACAGGGAGAGGGACAGATAGAAAGTGAGAAAGAGAGAAAGAGAGAGAGAGAGAGGTAAAGAGAGTGAGAGAGAGAATGAGAGAGAGAGAGAGAGAGACATTGAGGATGAGGAGATAAAGAGAGAGAGAGGGGGAGAGAGAGAGAGAGAGAAAACACATAAGAAGAGGAAGACTAATAAAAGCAATAATACTAATAATAATGATACTAATAATAATAATAATAATAATAAATTATAATAATAATAATAGAAATAATAATAATAATAATATAATAACAATAATGATAATAATAATAATACTAGAACCACGCGCGCGCTTCGCGCGCGCTTAGGTTCTAGCTAGGAGGCGAGCTTGAGTCAACGAAAGTCGCAGGGAAGGGGGCACGGGGAAGAAGGCCAGAGAGCGTTGAAGGATACAAATACTGGAACCCTCTTGTGATTTTGTGGGGGGCCTCGTCCGGCCGCTCGCTGGGAGTTTGACGTAGCTTCTCGGGAGCCTCTGAACCTGTCGGGGGCCTCCTGGAAGCAGGTTCGAAGCATTTGGGGGGCCGATTTGGGGTTTCTGGGTCTCCTGGGGCCTCTTGAGGGGCCTCCTTGGGGCCTCCTGGCGGCCTCTTGGGGCGGAAGGCTCGAGCTTGCGGTTCGTGGTCCCCCTCTAGGCCCCCTCTTGGGCCCGTCTTGGGGCCCTCTTGGGCCATCTTAGGCGCCTCTTGGGCCGTCTTGGGGCCCTCTTGGGCTGTCCTGGGGCCCTCTTGGAAGCTTCTTGGGCCGTCTTGGGGCGGTCTTGGAGGCCTCTTGGGCCGTCTTGGACGCGGTGAAAGCCCAAGATGCGAACATGCGAAAAATATACGTTTTCCCATAGGAATGGCACGATTTTTGTTTCTTGGACCTCTTGGGGTGCCTCTCGGAACGTCTTGGGCTGATTTTGGAAGCCTTTTGGCGCCTCTGGGTGGCGTTTTGGCGCCTCCTGGGATATGTTGGGCCGGAAGCTCGGAATTCGAGAGTGGCTTTCTCCTTCTGGGACCCCTCTCGAAGTCGTCTTGGGGTTCTCTTGGGCCGTCTTGGGGCCGTCCTGAGCCACTCGTGCGCAGCCTTGGAGCGCTCCCGGAGGCCTCCTAGGCCGTCTTGGAGGCCTCTTGGGCCGTCTTGGACGCGGTGAAAGCCCAAGATGCGAACATGCGAAAAATATACGTTTTCCCATAGGAATGGCACGATTTTTGTTTCTTGGACCTCTCTTGGGGTGCCTCTCGGAACGTCTTGGGGTGCTTTTGGGAGCCTTTTGGCGCCTCTTGGCGGCATTTTGGCGCCTCCTGGAGCCTCTTGGGCCGGAAGCTCGGAATTCGAGGTTGGCTTTCTCCGTCTGGGACCCCTCTCGAACTCGTCTTGGGGCTCTCTTCGGCCGTCTTGGGGCCGTCCTGGGACACTCGTGCGCAGCCTTGGAGCGCTCCCGGAGGCCTCGTAGACCGTCTTGGGCGCCTCTTGGGCCGTCTTGGACGCGGTGAAAACCCAAGAGGCGAACATGCGAAAAATATACGTTTTCCCATAGGAATGGCACGATTTTTGCTTCTTGGGCCTCTCTTGGGCTGCCTCTCGGAGCGTCTTGGAGGCTTCTGGGACCTTCTTGGTGTCATGACAGGCGTCTTGGAAGGCATCTGGAGCCATCGGAGCGCGTTTCGAAGCCGCCTGCGAACGATCTTGGACGGCGTCCGGCGGTCCGACGAGCCTCCGGGCCCCCCGGAGCCCACATTTGTGGTCGAGGTCCCGGCCCCGGGCCCCTGGACCTGGTGCGCCGTTATATGTATAAATAATAATAACAATGATAATAATAATAATACCCCTGATAATAATAAGAAGAAGAAGATTAAGAATAATAATAATAAAAATAATAATAGTAAGTATAACAATAATAAAAATAATATGTTAAAAATAATAATACTAAATAATAATAATAATAATAATAATAATAATAATAGTAATAATAATAATAATAATAATGATACTAATAATAATAATAATAATAATAATAATAATAATAATAATAATAACACCAACCAGAAAAACGAGAAAGAGAAAATGAACGAGAATGAGAGAGAGAAAGGACGAGAAGCAGGGCAACGAGGGCTCCGGAGACTCCGAGCGGGCAGGCCCTCAGACGAACAAACCCCTCGGGAACTCGGCGCCGCCCGGCACCTCGAACGCGCCGCCCACGGGCCGACCGCCCACGGCCCACGCCGTGCGCAGCGCCAGGGCGGCCGCGCCCTCGTCCCCCACGCGGTTGCCGCGAAGGTCGAGCACCTGCAGGCTCGGCAGGGCGCCCGGGGCCCGGAGGGCCTCCGCCAGGGCGGCCGCGCCCTCGTCCCCCACGGGGTTGCCGCGGAGGTCGAGCGCCTGCAGGCTCGGCAGGGCGCCCGGGGCCCGGAGGGCCTCCGCCAGGGCGGCCGCGCCCTCGTCCCCCACGCGGTTGTCGCCGAGGCCGAGCACCTGCAGGCTCGGCAGGGCGCCCGGGGCCCGGAGGGCCTCCGCCAGGGCGGCCGCGCCCTCGTCCCCCACGCGGTTGCGGTCGAGGTAGAGCGCCTGCAGGCTCGGCAGGGCGCCCGGGGCCCGGAGGGCCTCCGCCAGGGCGGCCGCGCCCCCGTCCCCCACGCTGTTGCCGCCGAGGCGGAGAGACTGCAAGCTCGGCAGGGCGCCCGGGGCCCGGAGGGCCTCCGCCAGGGCGGCCGCGCCCCCGTCCCCCACGCGGTTGCCGCCGAGGAAGAGAGACTGCAGGCTCGGCAGGGCGCCCGGGGCCCGGAGGGCCTCCGCCAGGGCGGCCGCGCCCCCGTCCCCCATGCGGTTGGCGTTGAGGTTGAGCTCCTGCAGGCTCGGCAGGGCGACCGAAGCAAGCACTGCGGCCACCTGCCTGACCTCCTCGCTCCCCCATCCCAACCTCTGGTATACCAGCCGCTCTGCGGACTCGAAGCGCTGCGCGAAAGCCGACCGGTACAGCTCGGCAACCCGTGGGCGATCGTCCTTGCCGTTCGTGAAGCCCTTGCTGTGGAGCTCCGCTACAAAAGCGTCGGGCAAGGCGGGCGCCTTCCGCCCTGCGGCGCACGTCACCACCAGCGAACCGACGGAGGACTTTGGATAGCCGTGATAGGTTGTCTCGTCTCCAGTGGCTTGTCCGAGGTCCACCAAGCAGGCCCAATTCTTCGTCAACATTGCCCATGAGGACTCGCAAAAACACCAGCCGCGGTCGAAATAAGGCGCAATGTTGCCGGATCGGGTGTATACTGCAGGATTGCCGTAATCATCGGGAAACCGTGTCAGCATGAATACGACTGTGGCGGAGTGGGAGTAAAAACTCCCAAGGCTGTCCAAGGCATCTTTGAAAAGCTCACGCTCGCGCTCGAAACGGCCGATTGCGTCGGCCTCAAAGCACTCTGAATTTTCGAGCCGCTGATACGTGTACCGCTGAGGGGCACCCTCGCAATCCCTGCAGTTCTGATGGATGCAGCAGAAATCCATGAACACTGCCCAGCGGCCAGTGAAATTAGGGAAACGATCTGCGGACAGCAGCTGCAAAGCCCGGCTCAGGATTCGCAGGTTGTGGCCGTGAGGGTCGGGGTGATTAGCCTGCAACCAGCAATGTGAGACACAAACAATGTGCAGCAGTGGCACTTGGCCCTCGCCAGTGTCAGCTGTGGCAGCCTTGACCCCGCTGTGGGGCATGAACGCCATCGGCAACAAGGCCTGGCGCGGCTCGAGGGTTCCGCCGGAGCCCGCCCGCTCCACCACCCACTCCGCGTCCACCAGGACAACCGCCCCGCTGCCGAGCACGGGGTCGAGCTCAAGGCCGCCGAACTTTTCCCACAGCTCCTGCTTCCGCTCCGTCACTTCCACCTCCTCCAACTCGGGCAGGTGCGGCTGCCGCAGCCCCTCCGCGGCCTCGCTGGCCTCCTGCCCCGAGGCGCTACCGCCGCAGCAACTCCAGCACAAACACTTCGCAGCCGGCGCGCCGCCCTCGGGCGCCGACATCTTGGCAGCCGCACGGAGGCCCAGGTGGTCCACCGCACCGCAGCGCCGCGCTGCAGACGTGTGCGACGAGCAGCGGGTCGCAAGAGGGTCGGAGCTGGGGAGCTCAAAAGGTGCCCAAACCGCTGCTCCCCGGACCTCTCCCGGAGTGCGTTCTGAGCGGGATTTCGAAGCGAATGCAGCGGTCGCGACGAGGGCCTCCGAGGAGGCCGAGACAGGGGAAAACGAAGGAAACGCAGTGGTCATGAGCACCCTTTCCTCCTCCGAGGAAATCCCTGGCTCTTGGGCCAGGCTGCAGACCCCCTCTCTCTTCTCTCGCCCTCTTCCACTCCACGATTCGCCTCCACCCCCTCTCCATCGCCCCCACGCCCCCACTCCTCCGCTGCGTGCCCCCCCCCCTGGCTCGCCCTCACCCTCAGCGCCCTCTGCTCCCATCCCGAGGCAACATTTTCACGAATTGAGGCGGGTGGTTTTCAAAATGTGGCTCTCGCCTTAGCGCCGCGAGCTTTCGATGTTTAACATCTGAAAGAGTTTCACGGATTGAGGGCGGATGGTTTTCAAAATGTGGCATCGCCTTAGCGCCGCGCACATGCGTTTCAAACATTTGCCAGAATTTCGCAGATTGAAGACAAAACGTTTTCAAAATGTGGCTATCGCCTGAACGCCGCGCACATTCGTTTCAAACAATTTCAAGAACTTCATTCTTCATGTCCCGTGACCCGGTGATCCGGTGACCCGGTGACCCGGTGACCCGATGACCCGGTGATCCGGTGACTGGGTGACCTGGTGACCCGGTAGCGTGGGTCAGGTGACCCGGTGATCCGGTGACCTGGTGACCCGGTGATCCGGTAGCGTGAGTCAGGTGACCCGGTGACCTGGTGACCTAGCTGATCTGGTGACCCGGTGACCCGGTAGCGTGGGTCAGGTGACCTGACCCGGTGTATAGCGTGGGTCAGGTGACCCGGTGACTCGGCGTCTCCGTGACCCGGTGACCAGGTGTCCTGGTGATCGGTGATCTAGTGACGTGGTGACCAAGTGACCTGGTGACCCCGTGCCCTGGTGAACCAGTGACCTGGTGACCCGAAGACCCGTTGACCCGCGGGACCCAGCACTGACCTGGTGACCCGGTGACCCCGTGAACGGGTCCGGTGATCCCGTTGACCCAGAGGCTCGAGATCTGGTAAAAAACACTAAGTCTTGATATTTAACACAAGTTACCCAATGAACGCAAGTTATTGGGTATGAATAACAGGAATTTATTGTTACCCGTCACTGTTATCATGCATGTTCCTGGTTTCTTTGACGCCGCGGGCAATTATATATATCTATATATATATATATATATCAAGAATTTCTTGATCACCGCAAGAACTATACATTTCCATGCCAGACATCTTGTTATGTGAACGTGGCCCATGGAGCGCCGCGCGACGGTTTCCCCCAGAAGTTCTCCGCACATGTTGGGGGAGATCAGCGTGGGCTGGGGCGTCGGGCTTCTCCAACGTGGAGACGCTGGTGCAGGCCAAATCTTCCTCCTGCTGCTGCTGCTGCTGCTGCTCCTCCTCCTCCCCCTCCCTCTCCCCCTCCTCCTCCACCTCCTCCTCCTCTTCCTTCCTCCGCCTCCTTCTCCTCCGCCTTCCCCCTTTTCTTGATCTTCCTCCTGCTCCTCCTCCTCCTTCTCCCCATCCTCCTCCTCCTCCGAACCTCCTACTCGTCCTCCCCTCCTCCTCCTCCTCCTGATGCTCCTCTTCCACTTCTTCCAACTCTTCCACTTCCTCCACCTCCTCCAACTCCTCTTCCTCCTCCTCCACCTCCTCCACCTCCCCGTCCGTCTTCCCCCCCTTTCTTTCTTTCTTTCTTTCTTTCTCTCTCTCTCTCTCTCTCTCTTCTCTCTCTCTCTCTCTATTTCTGTCTCTCTTTCGTTTTCTCTCTCTCTCTCTCTCTCGCTCTCTCTCTCTCTCTCTCTCTCTCTTACTCCCTGGGGCTCTCTCTCTCTCTCTCTCTCTTTCTCTCTTCCCCAGGTTCCTGGGAAAGCCTGGGGCGGTTTGGGACCGATCAGGGGTAGTTTTTTTTCAACTTGGTGAAAAACGGTGGACCCTGGCACCCCTTGGAGCCATCTTGCCCAGAATTACCCGCTTCCCTATCAATTCGCATGGCGAAGGACCCAACCATATGCAGTTGTGAGTACCGTCGTTGTGGGTATCGCAGTCGGCGGGCCGCGAAAGGCTGTCCTGGGTAGGGGAGACGCATGTGAGTGCAGCAACTGTTGCCTTCGGTGGAGCTCCCTATGGGGCCACGGAACGCTGTCCTGGGCGGGTGGAGAGGCATGCGAACTGCGGCACTGGGGCTTTCGGTTGAGCTCCCTGTGGGGCAACGAAACGCTGTCCTGGATTGTGGGAGACGCATGCGAGTGCAGCTGTGGTCTTCGGTGGAGCTCCATATGGGGCCACGAAGCGCTGTCCTGGATTGGGGAGACGCGTGCGAACTGCGCCACTGGGACTTCGGTGGAGCTCCGTCTGGGGCTACGAAAGGCTGGCCTGGGTGGGGGAGACGCATGCGAACTGCGCCATTGGGACCCTCGGTGGAGCTCCCTATGGGGCCACGAAGAGCTGTCCTGGGTGGGGGAGACGCATGCGAACTGCGCCACTGGGACCCTCGGTTGAGCTTCCTATGGGGCCACGAAGCGCCATCCTGGGTGGGGGAGAAGCATGCGAACTGCGCCACTGGGGCCTTCGGTTCCTGGGTGGGGGAGACGATGCCACGAACTGCGCCACTGGGACCTTCGGTGGAGCTCCCTACGGGGCCACGAAGCGCTGCCCTGGGTGAGGGAGACGCATGCAAACTGCGCCACTGAAGCCTTCGGTGGGTCTCTTTATGTGGCCGCGAAACGCTGTCCTGGAAAGGGGGGGACGCATGCGAACTGCGCCACTGGGGCCCTCGGTGGGGTTCCCTGAAAAGGCTGTCCTGGGTGGGGGAGACGCATGCGAACTGCGCCGCTGGGGCCTTCGGTGGAGCCCTCTATGGGGCCACGAAGCGCTGTCCTGGGTGGGGGAGACGCATGCGTCTGCGCAACTGGGACCCTCGGTGGAGCTCCATATGGGGCCACGAAAGCGCTGTCCTGGGTGGGGGAGACGCATGCGAACTGCGCCAATGGGGCCTTCGGTGGGGCTCCCTACGGGGCATCGAAAAGGCTGTCCTGTGTGGGGGAGACGCATGGGCGCATGCGAACTGCGCCACTGGGACCCTCGGTGGGGCTCCCTGCGGGGCCACGGAGCGCTGTCCTGGGCGGGGGGGGGGGGGAAGGGCGCATGCGAACTGCGCCACTGGAGCCTTCGGTGGACGCCCCTATACGGGGCTTGACCCTGGATGGGGGAGGGGGGAGGGGGGGGGGGGGGGGCGCATGCGAACTGCGCCACTGGCGCCTTCGGTGGAGCTCCCTATGGGGCCACGAAACGCTGTCCTGGGTGGGTGAGGCGCATGCGAACTGCGCCACTGGGGCCTTCGGTGGACGTCCCTATATGGGGCTACGAAAACTTGTCCTGGGCGGGGGAGACGCATGCGAACTGCGCCGCTGGGGCCCTCGGTGGAGAGCTCCCTATGGGGCCGCGAAACATTGTCCTGGGTGGGGGAGACGCATGCGAACTGCGCCACTGGGCCCTTGGGTGGAGCTCCCAATGGGGCTACGAAACATGCGAGGGGTGCGCCGTGAGCAGAGGCAACGAGGGAGAGGAGGGCGGAGGGAGGAGGCAGCGGGAGGAGGAGGAAGGAAGGAGACGCGGAGCACCGTCTCATCAAAACGAGGGCCCAACACCACAAGAGGGTTGGGAAAAAAACGTAGTGGGGCCGCCCCCAGCAGACTTTTGGAGTTGGGGCGCGCCCAACTCCAAAAAGTCCATTCCGCGGCGTTTCCATTGATTTTTTCCAATGGAAAATTCACTTCCTCGTGGAAGCCTATTTGAGAATTTCAGAACTTGGCGAACAAGCCATGGATCCTGGCCCCTCTCGGGGCCCCCATGGAGCCCTCTGAGGGTCCGATCGGGGACCATGTCTTCAACTTGGCGAAACACTTGTGGATATTGGGCCCTCTTGGAGCCCTCTCGGGGTCCGATCGGGGATTGGTTGTTCCAACTTGGTGGAAAAAAAAAAAAAAAAAAAAAAAAACTTGATCCTGGGCCCTCTTGGAGCCTTCTTCGAGCCCTCTCGGGGTCCGATCGGGGACTGTTTTTCCAACTTGGCGATCCGTCGGTGGATCCTGGGCTGTCTTAGAGCCCTCTTGGAGCCCTCCCGTTCCTCATCCTCCTCCTCCTCGTCTTCCTCCTCCTGCTTCTCCTCCTCCTGCTCCTCGTCCCAGTCTTCCTCATGCCTTTCCTCCTTCTGCATTCCAGCTGCTGTCCTGCTCCTGCTGCCGATTCCTGTTTTTCGCTCTTCCCAGGCAATGGCGGCGTTTCAACTGGTTCCTCGGGCGGGCGACGCGAACATCCCTGGACTGGCGGTGCACGGCGACCGCGCGCGCAGCGGCGCGTCTGGCGCCGTCGGTGGGGCGCCGGCCCTGCAGATGGGCGCCCCTTCCAGCGCGACGCCAGCCTTGGCGGCCGCGCCGACTGCGGCCCCTCCGATTGCGCCCGCAGCGCCGCCCGCGCCGGCGGCAGGGCTGCCGGCGCTCATGCCCGCGGCCGCGGCGGAAGCAGACCGCCCGCCGCCTGCGGCAGCAGCAGGCGCAGCGCCGCTGGCAGCGGCCGCCCCCGCCCGCAAGAGGAGCTTGTCAGCCGCGCAGTCTGCCGAGCGCCTCGCCCTGGCCTTGAAAGCCCGCAAGGGCGCAGAGAACAGTGATTTCGGGGAGGTGGAGGGCGACGAGGACGAGGGCGCTGCGCCCAAGCCCGCGGGCAAGGGCAAGGGCAAGGGGAGGGGCAAGGGCCAGGGCAAGGGCAAGGACAAAGGCAAGGGCCCGAAACCCATGAAGTGCAAGAGCCCGAATGTCGACCCCCCGAAAGCCGCCGCCAAGAGCCCCGCGGCCAAGGCTAAGGCCAAGGCAAAGGCCGTCATCAAAAAAATGCAAAAGAGAAATCAGAGCACCGCTCCAGGGTCACCTTCCCCGGGCTTCCGACCGAGCCAGCTGCGCCAGTATTCGTTGGCGAGTAGAAGGTGCATGCAGACATGGCCCCGAAAGCGTGGCGGGCGCTCATGCCCGGAGAGAGGCCCGACAAGAAATTCAGGTTCGCGGAGGACGAGTCTACCGCCCGCGCTTCTTGGGAGAAGCTTCGTGAGTTCTGCAAAGTTTGAGTTTGTTTTGTGCTGCGCTGAGTTTCGAGAGTTCGCGTGTTTGACGCGTGCGAGCCGACTGACAGATGCTCGCGCCTCGGCGTCGTGGATTCGATTTCCCTGAAGGCTCACCTCAGGCAGCATTGATTTGCTGCTTTTCCTGAAGGCTAACCTCAGGAGTTCTGCGAGAGTGAAATCCTTCCTAATCATGCTCGTCCAGTCCTGTCCTCGCCCCTCTCACCGCCCTTCTTGCCCTGGCCCAATCCCCGCCGCGGGACGCCCGCGAGCTCGGTCAGGCCCGTGAAAGGGGCCGAGGACCCTGGAAGGGGCCCCTCAGGACGGGACCCGGGACTCCGACCCTTGGGCGGATTTCCTTTGGAGATCGAGGTCGTCGTCGCGGTCGTCGTCGCTGCCGCCGCCGCTGGAGAGCGAGAGTGAGGCGGGGGTAAGAAGGCAGAGGGGGGTGGAGAAGGGAACGGAGGAGGAGGAGGAGGAGCAGCATCAGCAGCAGCAGCGACAACAGCCGGGAAAGATGCGGGGGGGGGGGGGGGGGGGGGGGGGGGGGGGGGGGAGGAGGGAGGAGGAGGAGGAGGAGGAGGGAGGGGGGGGAGGGCCTCTTCCTCCACCCACGTCTGGGCAGGACGGATATAAAGTGCCGAGCTAAAGAGGCTGCGCCGCCATGCCGCCGACCCCTTGCGGCTTGGTATGCTATGCTGTGCTGTGCTGTGCGATGCTGGGCTATTATGTGCTATGCTGTGCTATGTGCTATGCTGAGCCATGCACGCAAGGTTATGCTGCGATATGCCGTGCTTTGCGGCGGTATATTATTATTATTATTATATACATATAAGTACTGCGCTATTATATCAAGGCTGCGCCGCTATTCCGCCGACCTGATTCGGTTAGGCATTTTAGCCTGCTCGGTCGTCGTCGCCCGTCCGCAGTCGTCGTCACTGTCGCCCCTCGTCGTCGTTCGTCGTCGTGCTCGTTTCGGCGTCGTCGACGCCGTCGTCCGTCGTCGCCGCCGCAACCCAGACGCATGAAGTAATAGGACGGCTGCGTATATACAAGCGCTTCGCGCATGGCGCGGCCAGTGTGTATGTATGTATATATATATATATATATATATATATATATATATATATATCAGCGCTTCGCGCGTGCACATGCCCACGTAGTTTTGGGGCAGGCCGCCGCGCGGCCTCGACGAGCGATCAAAATCGCGAAGTACATTCGAGCAGGACGTTTTTGTAAGCAACGCAAGAAAACACACAGGTACCACTTATGAACACTTACGGCCAGTTATAAACTACTTTACAACAACCCTACCAGTAGTGCCACTTAGCGGAAATGTGATCTGGATGCGATCGTACTAGTTTCGGATGCATCGACGTTAGAAACAGATTTCAAAAATTACTCAACTGATCAGCGCCTAATCGTGCAAGTGGTTATAACGTAGGTTATAAGAGGTGATGTGCGCCCGGCGACCAAAGAATACCACGCCCGACGAGCTCAGGCGGAGGGTCGGGCTGGACAACGGCTCCGAGTTGCGCGCTGAGGAGCTGGCGCGCCTCTTGCCGCGGTGCAAGGTCAAGCTGCCCTGCTACTGCATCCGGCACAAGCAGCACTGCCGATTCTTACGCGCTGATATTCACATTGCAGAATATCGCGTTTGACCCTGTCTGGCTGCCTCTGCCGCATGCCCTGCCCGGCGCCCTCTCCGCTCACCCTCAGTTCCTCCTCCTCCTCGCAGCCTCGCTCTCATGCCCCTTTCTGTGCCATCCCCCCTCATTACTCTTGGCTCGTACCCCCTGCACTCAGCCCCGCGCGCCACTCCCCCCGCCTCTGAACCCTCCCTCAGCTCCTCGCCTCAATCTGCCCCCCTGTCGCCCCTGCTCCCCCCCCCTCCTCGCCTGGCCCTCATTCCTTTCATTCCGTCATTCCTCCTCCCTGCAAAAGACAGGAACGCCCTGCGTGGACCGCAGCAAGTTCGGCAACGCCCTCAAGCTCGCGGGCCCCAGGGCGAAGCTGTTCTACCTCTGGCGCGCGATGCGCTTGAGGCTGAAGGAGAAGGTCCGAGCCCCCTGCCCCCCCCCCCCCCCCCCGGTCCATCTATCCTGCTCTGCCGCGCCACAGGTCGTCATCCACGAGAACGTGGAGTCGTTCGGCGACCTCGAGACCCACTTGGGGCACGAACACGTGATCCTGCGAGCGGTCGCGGACCCTCGGCGCGCGGGTGGGCCATTGCGCGCGCGCCAGTACTGCATCTGCATCCACGAGGGGGGATCTCGGAGACCCTCGGCCCCCGCATGGCGACGTCGGACCTTTTCAGCTTGCCCATGGCTTCCGTCGACGTGGCCCATAATGATCGGGAGCTGTTCTTCGCTCGCTGCGGCTGCACGTTCAAGGACTACAGCGTCTCCAGCGTCGCCGAGCGCGCCGCCGAGTTCGAGTGGGCGGCCCACCGCCCCAGCGTGCTCGAGAGGTGTTGTGGGCCAGCGCGCCCGCGATACTCCCCCCTCGCCCCGCCCAGCATGCGCGGGTAGCTGGGCGGGGGGATGGGGGTCGATGTGGGCGAGGGGGCCCATCTGCCAGGTACGCGCGGCCGGAGACGGCGGACGCGTCGTGGCGCAACTTCATCGATCCCCCGGCTCGCACCTGCAGGCCATCAGTATCCCCGAGCGCCAACGCCTGGACCGACGCATTCAGATCTACTCCGTGGCCGGGCTCTGCTGCGATGTGATGCAGGATGCTGACAAACGTGTCGTGCGCGGCCGCAACGGGGGGCTCCCGGCGCTTGCATCAGGGCAGGGCCTGTTGTTCTGCCCGACCCTGCAGCGGCGGTTTACAGCGTCGGAGCCGCGGCTGGCGACGGGGCCCCCTTCGACGGCAGCCGCGGTAGCGATCGCGGGCGCAAGTTGCCAGTTCAACGCGGACGCCCCCGCCCCTCCCTTCCGGGCCTGGGCGTGCCAGGTGGAGCAGATGGGCAACGCCATGCACGCGCAGAGTCTCGGGGGGCAGATGCTCATCACCGTCCTCAAGCTGGGGCCGCTCCTGACCAAGAGCAGAGTCGTCGTTCGGCCGCCTGCCGACGAGGGCGCGCCTCCCCCAGGAGGCCCTCCGCCCAGCCGTTCGCCATCCGACGACCGCCCCATGTCGACGGAGTCGAGGAAGAGGGCTCTGCCTCCAGCTCCTCTCTTCGCGGGCGACTCTGGCAGCGCCAGTCCTTCGCCTTCGGCGGCGACGGCTACTTCGGCAACTGCGGCTCCGACGAGCGCTGCTACGACCTCCGCCGCTGACAGCGCTGGGGGCAGCGGTGGCGCTGGCGGCGCCGCCGCCAACAGCGGCGCTGGCAGCGCCGCCGCGGATCCCGCGGACCCCCCCCCCCGACAGGCGCCTGCGGCGCCGGGTGGCGACCGCGAGACCCGACGAGCTGGGCGAGGACCCTGGGCCCCCATAAACCCTCGGGCGAGCGAAGCGTGCTTGGGGCCCCCGTCAGGCCACTCTCCATATACTCCACTCCTCCTCTCCCCCCCCCCCCCCCCCCCCCTCCGCCTCATCCTCATCCTGGGCCCCGCGCCCGCAGGACTTCCGCGAGCAGCGCAAGCCGGGCAACTGACGTCAGAGATCTGATATTTCATTTTCACCAGGTGATTTTGCATTTTGCTGCTGCTCAGGTTGCCATTGCTGCGCGCTGCAGCTGAGCGCCCAAACCCCTTAGGCCCTTTAGGCCGCCAAAGACTTTATCGGGGCCCTATCGTCCAGATATCTTCGAACTTCGAATCCAGGTGTTGTGTGCTTTGTTGTTGTTGTGGGTGATCCACTCAACGCGCCGTGCTCTAGCTATGGTCGTTGTGTAACAGTAACAGCCACAGACCAGGAGGGCTTGCCCATTCGCATGCGGGTCGCAGCGGGCTCAGCCGTCGCGCGGATGGACGCGAGATTCCACCCCATCCCCTCAAGCTGCGTTGCAAAACAGAAACGACAGAGCGGGGGCTAACAACAATACGATCGACGATTGACATACTCGGTGAGGCGAGGCTGCGGGGCCTGGACGATACGCCGTGCCCAGCCGTGGCGACGCGACGAGGCTGGATGAGGGGGTGATGAGATGATGGGGGGAATGGAAGCGGATCCAGGATGCACCGCCCGCACCCCGCCCCTGTCTTCGGAGTCTTCGGCGAGATGCCGATCGGCACCAGCGGGCGCGGCTCGCCGCGCCTGCGGCGGATGGGGGGCCGCCCATCCGTCCTTGGAGCCGCCCCTGACCAGCCCTGAGCCCGCTTCCTCCCTCCCCCCCCCCCCCCCCCCCCTCCCCCCCCCTGGTCATCCTGGCGCAGCCTGACGCACTCGCCTCCCCCCCCCCGCCCGCCTCCACTTTCAGGCGCTCGCTTCCTCTTGCTCGCCCGCTCGCCCATCTCATCCTGCTCTCTCTCGGGGCCCGAGAGAGAGGTCCCAGAGGGCCTAGTTCGCGCGGCCGCATCGCCGCGTGGCCATGCCCGCCGCACATTGGCCCAGACTCTTTCTAGCATCCTCCCAGGGCCCTGCTTTCTACAACCCCCACCGCGGTGGCATTCAGGCGCCCCCCTGCGCCCTCGCGGCAACGCCGCTCCCTCTGCGGTCGCAGTGGCCCCCAGCGGCCCCGGCGGCGGCCGTCTGCGCGCCCGCGCGCGCGCGCGACTGGGGCCGGCAGTGGCGCTGCTGCGGGCCCGAGCGGCCCCGACAGCAGCGCCGGGGGCTCTGCCGCTGGCAGCCTTGCAGGCGGGGGGCTAGAACGACCCCCCGCGTGACACTCGGCCTCTCGGGGGGATGGCGGCCGAGCTTTGGGCCCCCCCCGCCCCCGCCCTCCCTCGCGCCAGGCGGGCGCTCGCCCTGGGGCTCGAGCGTGGAGGACACCCAGGTCTTCTTCCCGGGCGTCGAGGGGCGCGAGCTTCAGGGCGAGGTCCGCAGTTGGTGCGTGACGAAGGACCCGAAGGATGCCAACCAACATCCCCCTCCTCCCCCCCACCCCCCCCCCCCCCCCCCCCCCTCCTCACCCCTCCTCCTCCTCATCTCTTCTTTCTGCTGTCCCTGTGGCCGGGCCCCCTCCCCTCCCCACCAATCCATCTCCATCCTCCTCCTCCCTCTCCCTCCCCCCCCCCCCCTCCCCCCGCTCACACTCCTCCCTTCGCTCCGTCGCCCTTCCTCCCTCCTCCGCGCTCCTCGTCTTCCTCAGGTCCTTCCTCAGTCCTCAGTCCATTTACTGCCTCCTCAGGGTTGCCCCCTCCTCCTCCTTCCCCCCCCCCCTCCCTCCCCCTCCTCTCCTCATCCGCATCCCTTTTTGAACCTTGGTGATGCCCTTTGGAACCCATCAGGAGCACGGGGCCATTCCGTGGTTCAATGAGGCCAACGAGAAGAACCTCATCCGCCACCCGCTGAACGACAGGGACCAGGCTGACACCAGGCGCCGGTGCAAAATGATCTCCCTCAAAAAGGGTCACGTGCTCGGCGCCCGCAACGAGCCCACGGTGATCACGATGGATGGCGGCTCGAAGCACTGGGTGGTCGGGGGCGCCCACGTGATCGAGGCGGCGTGCGACGCGCGTGCAGAAGCGCCGAAGAACCCGCAGATCATCGCCGGCTCCAGGGCTGGCATCGAGGTGACAGTGCTGGATCGCCGCAGCCCGCCTGGAGTTACCCACTTCTTCAAGAACGAGGGCAATGATCTGCGCGGCGTGTCGCCCAAGTCGCGCTCGATCATGAAGCGCTTCCACGAGATCTTGGCGGCGGACGCAGCTTGCAAAAGGCGAGCGCGACGGCGGCGACTCCAGCGACGACGACAACGCCAAGAAGAAGAGGAATCAGAAGGACGAGACCGAGAAGGTGAGAAAGGGCCAGAAGCAGGCCCATCTGATGGACTGGCTGAAAAAGTCTCTTCGTCTTAAAGGATGCTTCGACACGTGCGACGGGCTTCGCTTCTGCAGGGCGACGAAGAACAAGTTGGACAGCCTGGGCATCTGGAGCGAGTTCGAGACCTACATGAACGCGCACTGCGTCTTCTCAGACCACAAGCTCTCAAACATCATGGTCTTCTTCATGTTCGACCAGATCATGGGCCAACTTGCGAATATCGGCTTCATGAAGATGGCGGTCCATGTGATGAAATTTGCGGCGCCCACGAACGATGGCGCCCCATGGCTCTTGCAGGGTGGAGCAGGCGCCAAGAAACTCGCCAAATTGGCGCGCGTGATGACCGAGGGCAAGACGTGCCAGGCAAGCCGGGCCGCTGGGAAAGACGCGAAGGCCCCTCGCTCGAAGCTGGTGAAAGGGTCTACCGCAGGCGGCCAGGAAGTGACGCACCTGCACGACGTGCAGAACGCGGGGGGGCTTACGACTGAGGTGCCGAAGCCAGAAGGACGCACCGCTTTGCGGAATGAGATTGACCAGGCCATTGCCTGGTGCGTCGAGTTCGGCCTCAACGGGGTCGTGCGCCTACCAGCCGCGAAGGGCATCACGGGGCGCAGCAGCCTTGAGTTTATCTTCAAGTTCGAGAGGGGGGGCGCCCAGGATCTCACCGACGCGGAGTGCCAGGGCGATGGGGATGCCACAAGGTACAGGCAGCACATCGCGAACGACTTCAAGTCTCACCGTTGGCGGATGAAAGCACGCACTCAGATCAAAACGACCCTGGGGGAGTTCATTGACGAGGTCGCCCGCGACGATGGCCCGGACCTCAGGGGCGGGGATGGCGACGACGACGGCGGCGACGATGGCGAGTCCGAGCCTGTGGAGAGCATCGACGACAAGGAGATCGAGAAGGCGGCGAGATCTCACAACTGCCCAGACCCTCAGAGCTACGTGACGTTGTGCCACTTGGTCGCACCCCCCGATGGCGGCGGCGAGTTGCCGGGCAGGGCTAAAGCGCTTCTCGCGGCCAACCCTGCCCATCATATTACTGGTACTCGCGCGGTGCCCTTGTTGAAGCGCATGCGCGCTGCCTTCGCTGCGGGGACTGCGGAATTGAGCAAAGTCAGGGCGGTTGGGGCGGATGCGATCGACATCGCCCGCATGGCCTCCGAGATCCCGGAGGAGAAGGTCACCCCCGAGAACAGCGACGTTCTGTTCGGCAGCGCGGTCAGCGCGCTGGTTAGCAAGGTCATCGGAACAACTCCTAGCTCCTCCTCACCCGCATCTCCCCCCCCCCTCCGACCGACCCATGCCCGTGCCATTCCGCGCGCCCCCCTCTCCCGGCGGGCGCGGCGGGCCTAGTCGACGTCGCGTCGGCTCGTCTCGTCCAGCAGCATGTCGGAGTCTACGGCCCATGGGCCCCCCCTTCCCGAGTCCTTCTACCTCGCCTCCCCCTCTGAGCCTCTCCCTCCCTCTCCCTCTCGCTCCTCTTCCTCTCTCCCGGGCTTCCTCTGCTCCTCTCCCCCCCCCCCCCGGCCCTCTGATTCAAGCGGGGTTGGGGGGGTGTATGTCTGGGGCGCGGCGGGTCTGACAGGTCGCCGAGATCGCGTGGGGGCGCCTCGGCCGCAGCGTCATCGCGCTCGCGAGGTGCGTCTCTGCTTCCATGTCAGGGCGTGGAAGATGCCGCAGCCTCTTTGGCTGATTTTGCGGAGCTGAGGGGCATGTATTGCGCCCAGCTGGACGCCTACTGCGACCGGCTGAGAAACGCCGCCGGAGTGATCCAGTCTGCGATGCATCGCCTCGGCGATGTCGAGCCGGGCGCCGATTGGGATAAGGATAGCCGGCAAGCCCGCTGGTGCCATTCGGTGCGCCGCGCGGCGCCAATGACGCAGTTCGCGCGCAAGTCCGATAACGAATGGAGTCGCCCGGGGTCCACCCAGAAGGCCAAGCGCGCCAGAGCGAAGGTAGAAGTGCTCGGCTCCGCCATCACCGAGGCGGCTTGCGGCGTCGACTTCGACGCGACCAAGGCGCGGGGCGCGGGGGGGGGGGGGGGGGGCGAAGGGCGAGGGGAGGGAGTCGGAGGAGGGACGAGGATGGGGAGGGGCCTGAGGAGGGAGGAGGAGGAGGAGGAGGAGGAGGAGGAGGAGAGACGGGGGGGCCCGGGGACCGAGAGACTAGGATAGAAGTGTAGGGCCCTCAGGGGAGAGGGCGATGAGATCGGCGGAATTGCCTCCCACTTGAGGCCAGCAAGGATGTCTTGGCGACCGCCCTCGCCGAAGTGGACATCGCGGCCATGAGGGGTGAGGGGGGGGAGATCGCCGCGAAGTGGGGCGAGGCGACGGGGGGCCTCTCCTGCAGTGTCCAGCGCCGCCCCGAGGGCGCGGCCCTGGTGGATCAAGGGATCGACTCGCCTGACTCCTCGCCCTGCCCCCCCTCTGGCTGGCTCCTGAAATTTCCCGCCCCACCCCCTGCCCCCCCGCCTGGCTTCAGCGCCCGGTGCCTCGCCATCGCGGCCTGCGGCCAGGGGGGGCGGGGCGGGGGAACGGAGGAGTCCTAGAAGGAGGGGGGGATGGGGGGGGGCGCGTCGCGTCTGCCACTGTCTGTCCGCAGCGGCTCCGCAGAAGCTCCCACGCGGCATCCGCCTTGGCAAGGCCCCCCTCGAGATACCCTCGACGCGGGAGGGCTTGAGGCACCCCGAGGAGGTGCGCAGGCGCGCCCGGCGGAGCGCCTGGGAGAGCGCGCGAGGACGAGACTGGCGACGCGCGAGGCCAGCGCGCCTCTCCCGGGGGCTCGGGCGGGCCCGGGAGGCGCCCGGCGGCGCCTGGGGTGCGCCGGGGACCCGGCGCCCCCGAGCGCCTGGAGCGCGCGGCAGCGCGCGGCAGCGCGCGGCAGCGCTCGGGAGGGCGTGGGCCGCGCCTGGGAGCGCCCGCGGGGCCCCACGGCGCGCAGGCCTGGCGCGCGGCAGCGCGGCAGCTCGCGCCCCGTCCTGCTCGGGGCTCGCGCGAGGCAGGGAACGCCGCCGCCGCCGCCGCCGCCGGCGCCTCCTGCCGCGGCGAAGACACAACGGCCACGGCGAGCCTCGGCCTCTCCGGACTCAGAGAGGTCGCGGGGGGGGGGGGGGGGGGCAGCGTGTGGTCACCAGGGCCAGGCCCTGGTGCGCTCGGCCGGGGCGCTTGCTCAGTCAGCAGCACTCCTCACGAACCGCCGTGCGCAAGAGGCTCGGATTTCAGGCCTGCTCTTACCGAGGTTTGGAAAGCTCAGGTCTGCTCTTGCCCTATGATGCCATGATCGGGCGTCGGCTGAGCTGGGTTTAGTGGAGCTGGTTTCGTGATGTGTACTGGGGGACGCCCTCCCCGCCCCATTCCACTGACCGGAACTGCCGTCACCCGAAAAGGCACCAACTACGGCAGACCTGGCTTAGTGATTCTGGCCAATTTAGGGGTTCCGGGGCCACAGGTGCTCTCAGTTTTCTGTACCTAACTCGGGCTCTAGGAGAGTTAGAGAGCTCATAAGCACAGAAACCGATTCAGAATCATCATGCGCGCTCCACTGTTTCATTTGGAGGTCTGAACTCGGTCCGCTGCTCGAGGTAGATCCGCGGAACTATTGGTATTGCTCCTGCTGCCAGCCGGGTTCCCTTACCTCGGGTCCTGCCTATACCCGACACGAGCATGAACACCTCCGCCGTCGCCCCAGGAACGCCGGTCTCGCTCGCGGCCCCTCAGCGAGATCTCAACCCTGGATGCCGCGCGCCCCCGGAGAGCCCTCGACGAGGCGCAGCAGCTGGAGGGCGTCCCGGGGCTGGGAAACCGCCGAAGAGCCGACGAGGACGCACGAGGAGCCCGAGCCGGCGGCGGCGATCCGAGGCGGCGGCCGCCTCACGCGAGGTAGAACTCCCAGGTGGAGATGCGGCCCTGCTGCCACAGCAGCTGCGCGGCCGTCGGCAGGACGGTGAGCAGCAGCGAGAGCGCGATGCCGGCGGGGATCGCCTCGCCGCCAAACCTTCCGGAGGGGGAGGGCAAGAAGCGGCAGCACGGCGAGGCTCGGCCTCATCCTGTTCCTGCTGCTGCTCATCCTCGCCTCCTCCTCCTCCTCCTCCTCCTCCTCCTCCTCCTCCTCCTCCTCCTCCTCCTCGCTCTCCTCCTGCCTTTACGCCGCCCTCTCCCCTCCTTCTTCCCCTCTGCTTCTCTCAATCACGTCCTCCCTCTGCGCCCCCCTCTTCTCCCTCCCGTCCGACCTTGCCCATCCACCTCTTCATTCTCCTCCTCCACCAAGAGGGGGCAAGCTTAACATCCCTGCGATCCTCTCCCGCCCACCCCCTCATCTCGACATCGTGCTCTGCCCTCCTTCTCCTCCTCCTCCTCGCCATCCTCCAGCTCCCTTGAGATTGATGTTTCGGCGAAGACGTAACTTATCCTGGGGGGGCTGGGTGCCGATCACCTAACCTTGTCGCGTTGGGCAACTATACGGAAACCCGCCCACGCCACTACTGCGTCTCCTACCGCTACTAGTGGTTCTGCGACGATGCCGGCGAAGTTTGAGAATGCCTAGTAATAGGTGTGGCTTACCATCACTCGCATATCAATGAGGATCTGAGAATTAAGGATACCCTGGCGCTGCGTACACACTGCTAAAATACAAAAATACCCACGAATTGGCCACCGTGCCGCTGGGCACAGAGTGAGCGTGTCCTCAGGTCCTCTCACTGGAGGAGGAGGAGGAGTAGGAGGAGGAGGAGGAGGAGGAGGAGGAGGAGGAGGGTGGGAGGGGGAGGGGGGGCGGGGAGGGGGGGGTGCGGGATGGGGGGAGGAGGGGGAGGAGGAGGGGGAGGAGGGCAAGCTAGGTGCGCTCGCGTCATATCTGACGTCCTACCCCTCCCTCCCATCCCTTACCGTGGCGCTGATTTTCTCTATCCGCGGACGCGTGTCGTAGCGGACTTGTGGCTCCGCGCGCGCGTGCGTAGTGGGTGGTGGTGCGCGTGCGTGCGTGCGTGCGTGCGTGCGTGCGTGCGTGCGTGTGTGGTTGTGGTGGTGGTGGTGGTGGTGGTGGTGGTGGTGGTGGTGGTGGTGGTGGTGGTGGTTGTGGCAGTGGTGGTGATGGTGGTGCTGGTGGTGGTGGTGGTGGTGCTGCTGGTGGTGATTGTGGTGGTGGTGGTGATGGTGGTGGTGGTGGTGGTGGTGGTGGTGGTGCGGCGCGGTGGTGGCGGGCGGATGGGCGCGCGAGAAAGAGGCCCGCGCTGGGGCGAGAACGCCATCCTGAACGACGGAGTCCAAACACCGATCCGAAAATGAGGCCCGCGTTGCAGCGGGAGCACGATTCGGAACGATTCGGGAGCAGAAATGAGGCCGGCGCCTCAGCGAGAGCAGCATTTTGAAAAAAAACACAAGCGAAAACCCGTTTCCCGGGAATCCTGTGTAAAAAAACATACGCGGGGGGGGTCGGATATCTTCGGGACGCCATCAGGGGAAGTGGGAGAGTATTTTCATATTGTGTAATTGTGGAGGGGGGCGCGGGGGGAGGGGGGGGGAGAGGGGAGGAGGGGGGGAGAGGGGGAGGGGTAGGGGGAGGAGTGATGATGAGGAGGAGGAGGAGGAGGACCCCTCTGAGCCCCAATCCTTACTCCTGAGGCGTCTTTAAATGCTGCGGAGGCCTCGGCCCCAATCTCCCGGGGCTTCTCGCGTGCCCTCTGGGCTCCCCCGAGTGTGCCCAAGAGGGCCTCAAGACGGGCCAAGAGGGCTCCAAGAAGCCCCAAGACGGTTCAAGGAGGCCCCGATTCGCCAAACGATCGCGACAGGACGCTAAGATGGCCCCCAGACGATCCGAGAGGCCTCCAAGACGCCCCAAGAGGCCTCCAGGAGGCCTCTCAAGAGGGCCCCACGAGGCCAAACTCACAGATGTCCCTCAGGTTGTTACAGGAGTTTGGCCTCCAGATGTCCCTTTTCGGTTTCCTGACGCTCCCAGACGGCTCTAGAGGCCCCCAAGTCCGCCCGAATACGGCCGAAGAGGCCTCCAAGAAGGCCTCAAACGGCCCAAGAGGGCGCCCAAGATGGCTCCGAAAGGGGCCCCAAAGGGGAACACTAACCAAATATCCTAGCCTTCCGCCCCAAGAGGCCCCCAGGAGGCCCCAAGAGGCGCCCAGGAGGCCCGAAGAGGCCCGAAGAGGCCCCCAAGAGGCCCAGAAGAGCCCCAAAGAGGCCCCAAGAGGTCCCCAAGACGGCCCCCAAGAGGCGTCCAAACTGTTTCAAGAAGCCCCAAGACCCCTCCCACGAGATCTCAACGACCATCAAATAGGCTTCATACCCACAGCCCAAGCACGGTGGCGGGATGGGCCGAGGGCCATTCGATGGCGGACGTAACGCCTGCGCGGGCTCCTCAACTCCGCCCACCTTTGGCATTAAACAACCAAGTCCTCAGGGAAACGGATCCTGGACTCAGGGCCTTTCCCTGGGGCAAGCTGCCCGTGCCGACCCGCTGCTTGACGATCCCGGGGCCCAGGACAGGCCCTGGGAGCCCGAGAACGAAGAAAAAAAGAAGTACCCGTGCTTCCCTCTCAAGGCGACGACCTCTTCCTCCTCCTCCTCCCCCCGAGAACGAAGAAAAAAAGAAGTACCCGTGCTTCCCTCTCAAGGCGACGACCTCTTCCTCCTCCTCCTCCCCCCTCATCTCCTCCTCCTCCTCCACTACTCCTCACCTCCTCCTCCTCCTCCTCCTCCTCCTCCCTCCCACATCCCTCCCTCCTCCAACCTCCACCATCCTCCCTCCTCTGGCATCCTCCTCCTCCTCCTCCGTCCTCCTCCTCCTCCTCCTCCTCCTCCTCTGCACCCTCCTCCTCGTCCTCGTTCCTCGTGCTCCTACTCCTCATCCTTCTCCTGGTCCTCCTCGCCCTCCTCGCCCTCCCCCTCCTCGCCGCCGAACCGGATCACGCCCTCCCTGCCCAGCCGGTGCAGCAGCATGCACCCCTCCACTGCCAGGGCGCCGCACAGCAAGGTCGTCTGCTCCTCCACAGGCCAACCACCAACACCCCTCCTCCTCCTCCTCCCCTCCTCCTCCTCCTCCTCCTCCTCCGCCTCCTCCTCCTCCTCCTCCTCTT
This sequence comes from Prorocentrum cordatum, assembly GCA_963575745.1. NCBI lineage: Eukaryota > Dinophyceae > Prorocentrales > Prorocentraceae > Prorocentrum > Prorocentrum cordatum. The sequence continues at coordinate 7,588 of CAUYUJ010004777.1, read as the reverse complement.
CCTCCTCCACCTCCACCTCCTCCCTCCTCCTCCTCCACCTCCTCCTCCTCCTCCTCCTCCTCCTGGCCCCCCTCCCTCGTTCCCCCACCTTTCCTCTCTCCATACCCATCCCTCGCCCTACTAGTCCCCTCGCCCCTGCCCCTACGTACTCCCTCCTCTTCTCTCGTTCTTGCCTTTCCTTCTATCTCCCTCTCCCTTTTTTGCTCTGGTCGGCACTCTGCTCGAGTGTCGCTGCAAGCTCGGCGACCGTTTCGACGACAAGGAATCCCACGAAAACTGGACAGTCAAAATCCAGGACGCGCTCGTCAAAAAACGGCGGCAAACCCGCTATCTGGCTTACTCGAGTCTTACGTTTCCCCGAAAGGAGAAGGTGTCTCAGAAGGCGACAAGGCTTCTCAGAAGCCCTCCCGCCTTCTCAGAAATCTTCCGTGCCTTCGGGAAAGGCCCGCCCCTTCTCGCTTCCCTCCTGAACTCGCCGCCGACACACGTTGGGAAACCAACGGATACCACAACCGCTTCTCCCCCAACCTATCTGCCAGCGTGCGCTCAGACCACGACTTCGGGGCGAATCCAGCGGTGGCGACAAGGGCCTCCGAGGTGACCCCAAAAATCGGGAGACTCTTCATGGGGGGGGATCCCATGGGGGGATAGGATCCCAGGGGGGGGGGGATCCCATAGGATCCCCTGGGGATCCCATGGGGGGATAGGATCCCAGGGGGGGGGGGATCCCATAGGATCCCCTGGGGATCCCATGGAGAGTCTCCCGAAAAAAAGGATGGGCAACGAGGGAAGGGCCCTGACCCCCCGACGTCGTGATTTTTTCAGTGTCGACCCCCAGAAGCCTGGACCCCTTCTCCGGGACCGGTTTTTCACCCTGCGTCGCTGTCTGACGGCCCCGAGGCCCGGCAGAGGCTGCAGGAGGCCGAAACTGCGCGAACCACCTCCCGTCGTGATTTTTTGTCGCAGCGCGAGGGGGTCCTGGGGGTCGCGGTATGGGTACCTTCTCCTCCTCTGAGCACGCGCCTCCGTCGCCGCCACACCGCCAGGCCCCGGGACGCAGGCCACAGCTCGCCCCCGGGCCGAAGCCAGGCCCGTGTCGTTTTCTGTTGTCCGCGGGCCAGGCTTCGTCAAGGTAAGATATCCCTAAGTCGGCTCTGTCCCCCTAAAGGGGGATCTTCGACGAAAAAGACCAGATACCCAACAGATGCTGAAACAAGATGCCCCCAAAATTCTCGAAAAATAGTCCCCAGACTATCTTTTCACCATTTGTCAATACCCCCCCTTGTAGAGGGACAGGCCCGACTGAAAAATATCCCTGGGCAGGGCCTGGGGCACCTCCGGCGGCGAGCGAAGGGGCCCGGGAACGCGAGGAGGAGAAGGCCTCCTCAGCAGGCGGCGGGGCCTCGCAGAAGCCCTCGCTCCTCCTGAGAGGATCTGTTCTGTCCTCGGGGAAGGCGTAGAGGAGACGTCTCAGAAGGCCGGGGGACTTCCGAACCTTCTGAGAAGACCTTCTCCTTCTCCTTCCCCCCCCCCTTCGTTGAGCAGGGGCCGACCGTCCCGGCGTGTCTATAGTCCTACCACGAAATGTTCTTAGAACCCACAAGATTGCTTTAAGAAGAAGAACGGTGTTCTTAGAACAGAAACCCGATGTGACACAACAAGGCAGCCCCAGCCAGACATGTTCTGAGAATCTTTCGTGGAAACCACAAACAAGTCCTTAGAAGAACCTTGGTCGGTCATGCTATAGGCGAGCCGGGACGCCTCGCCGCTGCTTGCCTTCGCTCGCCGCCGACACACGGCCTGCCCCGATGCACTCGCCGCCCGGGCCCTGCTGGGTTTTCTGCCCACGCCCGACGTGCTCCCAGCCGGGGGCATGCTGGCGCATGCTGGCGCAGGCCATGGGCCATGCACTTTTACCCATCGAAGAAGCCCAGCGGCAGAAAGCGGCAGTCGGGGGGGAGGAGGGAGGGAGGGGGGGAAGGGGGGAAAGCAGCCCGCGCGCGGGCTGCCGGGGCACCGAATTAATCCGGCGGCCCAGGGCGCTGCACCCACCGCGCCCGCATGGCCTCCCGCCAGTCGGCCTCGCGCCCGCCAGCCCGGACCGTGGGCAACAGCAGCAGGGCTGCCGCCCGCGGCGGCAGCGCGGCGGCCCAGCCCGCGCACAGCGACGCCGCCAACCGCGGCCAGGTGGGCGCAGACGCCCCGCAGCGCATGCAGGCCACCCAGCCGGGGCCTTGCGCGGCGGCGTGGAGCTGCCAGGCCTGCCCCGCGAACAGGGCGGCGCAGCGGGCACTGCCGCCGCTGCCGCGCGCGTTGCCGGGCTGCGCCAGTGCTGCAGCAGCTGCAGGCGGGGGGCCCTGCGGCTGCGCGCCTGGCTGCGCGCCGAGCACGCCCCGGCGGCCGCGGCGCCGGCGCGGCGGCCTGCGGGCCCGAGGCGCCACGCCTGCGCTGCCGTGGTTCACCTTCAGGGCGGCCAGCTCCACCTCTGCCAGCAGCCGCTGCGCGACGCCCAGCGCGCGCAGGCGGTTGTCCCGCCCGGCGACCAGGGCGGGCGGCGGGAGCCGCGCGCGCGCGGCTGCGCCCGCGAGCCGGTCAGCTGCTGCGTTGCCAAAGCGGTCTCCGTCAGCCAAGCCTCGCGCCCGGGCGCTGGCTGCGTCGAGATGTCCTTTAATCCATCGCGCGACGAGGGTCCCGCTCTGGCAGTAGGGCGCCAGCAGCTCCCAGACCTCGGCGCGCGCCCATTCCGCTGGGTTTGCCCCCGCCCGGAGGGCCGCGACCCCGTTGCTGACGAACCGGGAGTCCGCGATCACCTCCACGGGGCCCGCGGCGAGGCTCAGAGCATGCAGGGCGGCCGTCAGTTCCGCCCTCTGCGCCGTCTGGGGCCCGTCGACCGGCCCGCTGCAGTCCTGGGTGCCGTTGGGGCCGTCGAGCCGTAAGCCCCAGCCTGCCCTGGCCAAGAGCGGATCTGTCGGCCGCTCGCAGGCGCCGTCTGTCCACGCACGGCGCCGTGGCGGGCGCTGCTGCGGGTCGAGCTGGCCGGCGGGCAGCGGCGGGGGCGGAATGGGCACGCGGGCGCCCTCGGCCAGAGCGCTGAGGACCGGGTCCTCCGAGAGGACGCCCGTGCAGGCGGTTCCCGGCGGCAGGGCCGCGCGGAGGCCTTCCGGGCGAAACCCGGTGCCGCGCAGAGCAGTCGCTCGCGCCTCCTGCCAACACGGACACCGCCAGAACCGGTGCTCTGGATCCTCGTCGGCCACCCGGCAGTGGGGGCACAGCGCCGGTTTGCCCCACTTGGCTGCCACCGACTGCGTGACGACGCCGCCCGCAAGCACCGTGCGCAGCGCGCCCGCCAAGTCTGGCGCGAGCTTTCCTTCCTCGAGCAGCCTGCGCGTGGCCCAGCGGTCCACCCCGCCAGCGAGGTGCCCCATGTCGCCGCGGCGGGCGGCAACTGCGGCTGCTTCGCGGCGGGCCCAGGCGGCCAGGAGCACGCCTCGCGTGCAAGGAGTGCTCTGCGGGGCGCCACCCCGCCGGCACGGCCGGGACGCCTGTCCAGCTTTCGACGTCGTGCCCAAGCCGGAGCTCCGCAAGGCTGCGCACGGCCGCCGAGATCGGCCCATTCTGCCGCCCGTGCCCCGCCGCGATGGCGCCGGCCGCGCTGCGCCACCGCTGTGCTGGGAAGCGGCCGCGGCGGATCGCCTTCGCGATGTGCCAGAGCGGGGCGATGGTCGCCACGGCAGCCGGGTCGAGTCGCCAGCTGGGGCTGAGGACGCCGAACACGACCTCCGCGGCCGCCCGGAAGCCACCGCGACGACATACCGCGTGCCGCGCTGCCGCGCGGAGCCCCCGCAGCTCGGCCTCTGGCGGGCGCCCGCGCGCCGCGCCGTACAGGCCGGCAGCCGTGCCCGCCGCCGCGCCCAGCAGGCACCGCTGGCCGAAGCTGACGGGCAGCCTGGCGATGCGGGCAAAGCGGGTTCTCGCGTCAGCCATCCGGCCCCCCGCCGCGGCACTGCGCCTGGCCTCGCCTGCGACGGCGACCACCCCCAGGTCCCGGATGGTGGTGCCTGCTGCCAGCGCTGGAGTCTGCGCGGCAAGCCAGCGTCGTAACTCGCTTGTGTTGGCGAACTGCCGGCTTTTCCTCCGGTTCAGCTCCCAGCCCATGGCGGTCTCGAACTCCAGCGTCACGACCAAGGCGCCCTGGACAGCCTCGGCCGCCTCCCCGGCCTCCTCGGCCCCGGCGCGCATCCACAGCGTGAAGTCGTCTACGTAGATACGCCGGCGGAGCCTGTCATCCACGGCCCCCGCACGCCGGTGCCATGGAAGCGTCAGGACGCTGAGGAAGAACACTGCTAGGGCGCACCCTGGGAGGAGCCCGGAGGAGGGCGACCACGGCACGCCAATTGCGCGCCCGATGCGAATGCGCCGGCGGGCTGTGTATGCACTGAGCGCCGGCTTGACGAGCCAGTCCGGCAGGCCCGCCCGACGCAGCAGGCCCGGCAGCGACGCCAAGTTCACTTGGTCGTATGCCTTGCACCAGTCGAGGGCGGCTCCGGCGATGGATTCGGACATCGCCTCCGCCGCTTCCAACTCTAAGGCAAGTTCCCAAGCCAGCTCTTCGGCCCCCAGTTGAACCTCTGCTCCAGCCCAGCTCAGCCGCCAGCGCGCGAAGTCGCGGGCCCGCCCCGCCGCCCACAGGCGATACAGCATCGGCAGCAGCCAGATGGGCCGCCTGTCCAGGGCCCCCGCGCCCCCGCCAGGCTTCGGCAGAAGGAGCCCCTCTGGTTCGACCAATTCGTTTGGCCACTCACCGACGAACTCCACGGCCTCGAAGAAATCAGCCACCCAGCCCAGCAGCTCCTGGGGCAAAGGGCGCAACTCTGCCACCGTCCAGCCGTCGAGACCCGGCTTCTTCCGCTTGGGCATGTGGCGGAGCAGCCAGCTGATGTCATCTGCTGTCCAGGGCTGCCTGGGCGGGAACGGCGGTAGGCCATCCAGCTCTTGCAGCCAGTCCTCGCCCAAGGGAGGGACCAGCTGCCGCTGCCAGAGCTGCCGCCAGGGGCCCTCATAGAATCGAAGCTTGGGGGCAGGCCCGCCGCGTAGAGCAAGCAGCCAGGAGCGCCGTCCGGGCGCGGAGTTCGGCGCCACTGCATGGGCCGCGGGGTCGGGCACGAGCTCCGCGTCCAGCGTGCCACCGCCGCGGATCCACCTAAAGGAAAAAAACAAGAAAAAAGGGAGAAGAAGAATAAAAAGAAAAAAAAAAAAAAAAACAAAATAGGAAAAAAGACAAAAACAAAGAAAAGAAAAAAAAAGACAAAGATAAAAAAAAGGCGGCCCTGCGCGTTCGCCAAGGACTCGTCGACCCACCGGCGCCACTCGAGTTGCCTTCGCTCGCGTGCCGCAGAGCGGGCCGACGCCCAGTCAGCCTCCGCGAGCTGCACCAGAGCCTCCGGGAGCGCGGCGTCCAGCTGCACCGCCGCCAACCGCGGTTCCCAGGCGGCATCACCCGCGCCCGCGGCCCGCAGCGCCGTGAGCGTCTCCCCTGCCACGCCTCTCGCCGCGACGCTGCCGCGGGCCATCGCGTGTCGCAGCCCGCGCAGGCGCCGTAGCCTCAGCAAAGCCGCGTCTGCAGCCGCATCTGCCGCCTCGCCGCCGCCTCCAGCCGCAGGAGCCCGCTCCGCGCGCAGCACTGCAGCCGCATGCGGCCGCTCGGGCACCGCAGGTCGCCCCTGCCGCGCCGCCAGCCACGTCCGCATGGTCATGCTGAGCACCGCCCACGCCGCCGCCAGGTCCTGCGCCCTGAGCGCCTCGCGGTACGGCGCCTCGTACTGCGCCACCACCGCCGCCGTGACATCCCGTGCAACTGCTGGGCTCCAGCCGTCGGCGGCGATGCCATCGAGGGCTGGGACCGGCTGCCGGATCCACGCCTGCTCGGGCGGGCTGGCCCGGAAGGTCACCAGCAGCGCCGCGTGCATGGCCAGCCCGAGGTCCCAACGGATGCTGACTCGATCGACCATGCTCATGGCCTCGGCGTTGGCCAGGATGTAGTCGAGGCGGGAGGGGGTGCCGTGGGTGGGCACGCAGGTGGGTCCTGCCGCGGCCAGCAGGTCGCGCCAGCCTGCCATGGCCAGCACTCCCGAGAGGCCCACGGCCTCCAGGCTGCAGTTCAGATCCCCCACGAGGAAGGCTGGCACCGCGCCGAGGCCACGCAGCCACTGCAAGCCTTCGAGGATCAGGTCGGCGTTGCGCTCCTCATCGCACCTACCGCCCGCGTAGCCGTAGCAGTTCATGAAGTGAACGGCCCGGGCCTGCCCGAAGTAGATCACCATGTGCTGGAGGCGCCCCGGGTGCCTGCACGACACGCCCAGCGGCGGCTCCGCCCGGACCCCGCAGCGGCCTGGCCGGTGAGCGACGGCCAGCAGATGATCGCCGTCGTGCTCGGGCCCCACCTGGAGCCGCAGACCGCGCGTCCACGCATCCGCTGAGGTGGACGACGCCTGCCGAGCTGGGATGCGGGCCTCCTGCACGCACCATGCATCGGCGCATGCCGCCAGCAGCCCCCGCCAGCTCGCACTCCATCGTGTCACGTTGGCCACTCCCACTGTGAACACGTCGTCTGGGTGGGCAGGCCCGGGGTGCGAGGCTTCGCCGACGCGGAGGCCCCGCCACGGCCACCCTCGCCAACTGGCCGTGGCATTGCTCCACGGGGAGGGTGAGGAGGCAGGGAATGAGGGGAACGTCGTCTCCTCCACCCTCCCCCTTCCTCCTCCTCCCCCCTCCTCCGTGGAGCTGGCTGCGCTCACGCGCCGGCCGCAGCGCCCCGTTCGGGGCTCCGCGAGCGGCCACGCCTGGCCGGGCTGCCCGGCGGCGAAGAGGAGGCTCGCGGCTGGCCGATGCACGACCGCAGCGTGACCTGCCGCCTGGCCCCCGCGGCATGGTGTGCGGCAGCGATCTCGCGCCAAGATCTGGGCGGGGCTCCATCCGCATCGCCGCGGGGTCCGCTGCCGGGCGGCACCGCGCCGGGCGCAGCGGCGGCTTCGGCGCCTGGGCTCCCTGGCGGCGCAGCGCCCAGAAATGCGGCGGCAGCTGGAGCGCCTGGGCCCCCGGCGGCGTTGGGGGCGGCGGCAGGCGCAGAGGCGGCGAGACCTCCCGCTGCCGCCACCGCATCGCCTGCAGGGGCCGCCGCAGCGCCCCCACCCCGCACCGCAGCGGCCACCAGCCCGCGCAGCTGCTTGACGAGCAGCGCGGCGTCGCCGCCGCCTGCGCCGCCGCCGCCTCCGCGCGCCTGCAGGACCGCGGTGGCGGCCGCAAGGGTATCGAAAGCTGCCGCGACCCTGGCCTCTGTGAGATCCGCCGCTGCTGGCGGCGCGGGTGCTGGGGTGCCCTCCGCCTGCACGGCCCGCAGCGCCGCCTCGGCCTGGCGGAAAGCCTGCTCCGCCTTGGCCGCCTCCGTCTCGAAGTGCACGACCGCCCGCTGTGCCTCCGCCAGCGCTGGCCGCCTGCAGCCTGGTCGCAGCCGCCCGCTGCGAGTCCGTGGCCGCCTGGACTCGGATCGCCCACGGGCGAGCGGCCTGAGCGGCATGCTCCAAGGCCTGGA
>CAUYUJ010004776.1:40000-66929 GCA_963575745.1 Prorocentrum cordatum | reverse complement strand
CCGCGCGATATCCTTTCGACGTCGCGCGGCGCTTCGGCCAGCCAACCAATGATGGCTAGACTGCAAGTCGCTATAAGCTAAGCTACGCTGCAAGCTAACACAGCGGCGCATCTGTGCATGCCACGCCTAGCTAAGCAATGCCGCAACCCAGCCCCACCAACGCTACGGCCAGCAAAGCTGACCAGGCGGACATGCGCCCGAACTCAGGGCGTGAACACAGCGAAGCTGTATGATATCACCCTATCTGATGGCACTGCGCCTCAGCAACGCCATGACGCGCTCCCCGCAGGGAGTTGGCAGATCTGCTGAACAGCAACAGACAGCAAGGGGAGACCAGCGGCAGAGGCAGCGATACACCAGAGGAGGTGGCTAGGGTCGGACAGGCGCCAGGCAAAAAAAAAAAAAAAGGAGCCTGTTTTTCGAGAGCTCCGACATGCGCCAGACCAACAACAACCAACTACAACGCCTGCGTTCCGAGAACTCCAGGGCCTGGATACGTGTGTGTCGCCGACCCCCTGCACGGCCCTTGGTACCCAGCTGGCTACAACATCCCACTAGCCTTCTGGGCGTTGGTGGTTTAGAGAGTGTCCTCTTCCACCCCATCCTTCGTCTCCTTCGGGTAGGGGGGTACCCCTCCCCCTACCCCCTCCCCTGGGCTTGGACGGGAAGGGTCGCGAGGCGTCAGGGCGTCCAAAATTGTCTCGGCGATGGAGCCAACATCATTAGGTCCACCATGGTTTTGGTACCATTTGGGCGTCCTGAGGGGGGGGGGCTAATTAAAGCCCCCTATCTTGGTTGATCCATCTCGCCCAAGATGGCCCCAAGAAGCGCCCAGTAGGCCCCGAGAGGTCCCAAGCTGGCCCCAAGGTGGCCCCAGCAGGCCCCCAAGAGGCCCCCAGGAGGCGCCCAAGAGGCCCCAATAGACCCCCAGCGGCACCCAAGATGCTCCAAGAGGCCTCGACGAGAATGCCAAACCCTTGACTGCACGAAGGTGTTAGCCACATGGTGGCCTCTTGGGGGGGGTGCACTGATTAAGATGACCCTAAGAGCGCCTGGGGGGGGCCCAAACTGACCTCCAGGATGGCCCTATCTGGCCCAAGACCCAAGATGTCTCATACTGGCTTCCTCTGCGTGCTGACCACTTCCCTGATCGAGGCAATTCCTCCGGGCATAGTTTCTGGATGGGCTGGTGGGGATTCGCGAAGCGTCAACAATTTATCATGTGCTGCTTATGTGGATGTTGCCTCGTAGGGCCTGCCTGCTTTCTGACCGTGACTTGGCATTATATCGTTGCAAACTGGCCTCGTTGAATCATGCTTGTTTTTTGTTTTCCTCCAGTGCACTCACCTCGGGACGTCGTAAGGCTCGTCGTCCTCACCATCCCTCTTGGGACGCTCTGAGGCCAAGAGCGCGCGTACAGTCATGTCTCCACCAGCGGCGAGCGCGAGCAACTGCCGCCTCGCCTCGCGCCTCGCCGCCAAGGTGGGGTGAAACATATGCACGTGCTCGTGCTGGCTGACACAGGAGTCCTCCAGCAGCCAAGCAAACAATAAGCCGAGCGGCCTGCCCTGGCCAGCGCGGTGAGGCACCGCACTAGGCCTGCTGGTGCGAGAGAGCACGCAATTCCCATGCTCGAGGTGCGCCCCCCGTCTGCACTCGGCCGTGAAGCGGCACGTTCGGATGTAGAAGCGAATGCTGCCGTGCTCGGTGTGGAAAATTGCCAAGGCAAGCGCTCGACCCTCGGGGGGGGGGCCCGCCTCCTCCAGGAAGCGGCCCAGCCCCCCCCCTCAGCTGCCGAGCTCGCAGCTGCCGCCTGGAAGATGCAATCATGCTCTGGAGGCGGCGGCACTGTCTCAGGGGACTCAGCGCGCGGCTGCGGCTCAGCTGCGACGTCGCCGTCGCCGCCCCCCAAGCGTGGAATGGCGGCGGCGGCGTCGGGGCCGCCCTCGCAGTCGGACGGCCCAAAGAGGCCCCACTCCTCGTCGGACCCCATCGGCGTCGCAGGCACCATCGGCGCAAGCCCGTCAGACTCGGACTCCCCGGCGTCACCCTCGACGGCGCCATCCTCGAGCAGCTCGGGGTCGCGGCCGTCCTCGTCGCCCTCGTCGCGAATGGGCGCACAGCCAGACTTGGATGGGCCCGTCGACGGCCCCCCCGCCCCTCTTCCTCTTTCGAGGCTTCGGCGGCGGGGGCCTTACAGACCACAGGTCGCACTCCACGATCGGTCGATCCCGCACTCGTTGCAACGCGGGCTTGAACTGCGCGACCTGTCGGCCATCTGCGAAGAGCTCGTACCACCACACCTGGAACGGCCGTTTGTCCCAGGAGTCCTGGAAGCACGCCGTCGTCAGCTCCGACAAGATGCACCTGCCCAAGGTGGCGTCGGGGCCGTCGAGCTCCTTGGTAGGTGACAGGCCCAAGCAGCTTTCGCGATCTTGGGATGGTTCACGATCCATGGAAATGAACGTCGGCCTCCAAGGGGTAGCGTAGTGCAGCGCGACGTGGAAGAACAGCGTGACCTCGTCGCCCGCAGGAACCACTTCCAAGCCAGACCCCGCCACGACATCATGCGAACACATTGCAGGGGCCTTCCTGAACGAGAAGCTGATCACGTATTTGTTCGCCACCATGATTGCCTTGAAGAGCTTCTCCCCGACGGCGTGCTCCACCACGCGCCACACAACGGTCAACTTGTGCTTGAAGGTCTTGGAGATCTGGGTAGGCCCCTGGCAGATGCACCCCTCGGCTTCCCAGCAAAGGCGCCGAAGCCGACGGGTGCGTCGAAAGGCTTGCAGTCGACCTCGCGCGCGTGCGCACGCTTGGCAATCCACTTGGCAGACTCCACCTCCACGCTGCTGGTGTCGAGAACCCTCAGGACCTCGGACATCACAGACTCGCGCCTCCGCATGCACACGGCCGTCGGCAACGTGGAGCGCTGGATGACTAAGTCAGCGGGCCGCTCGTCGGCAGCAGAAGCATCGTTCCCAATGAAATACCAGTCCCTGGCATGCCGACCAGCCTCTGCGTTGGATCGTGCCCTCAGGTCCGCCTCCGCCGCCTGGCCAGAACGCCTGGTGGCAGCCGCGGCCCTCTTGTGCGCCATGAGCTTGACGGTCGCAGCCTTGAAGATGGGGCTCTCGAAGACCGACGACGCCGCGTCCTGCTCGCCGTCGGCCAGGGCGACTCCGTTGGGGGCATCGTCGTCGACCACGCGCACGGTCGGCGGGCGAGCTCCGTCGCGGCGGCTTCCCGAATGCAGGTCGCCCATTCCGATATTCCTGCAGCGCGGCAGCTGCCAAATCTTCGCACGGTTGCCGCTCCTCGGCGGATGACCCAGCGTACCTGGCAGATAACTCGGCCCCCAGAGCGGCGTCGACGAACACGCCGTTCGCCTCAATGCGCACGAACGCCCGCCACACCCACGGCCCCATCGGCGTCGACCTGCTCGCCCGCTGGGCTCGCCGCGCCTACACGTTCTCCTCCTCGGCGGCGGCCTTGGGCAGCCCGCGGAATATAGCCGTCTGCCACTTCAAGCGTTGCCTGAAAAGGGCGAGGCCGCTCATCGATGGCAGGTCGGTGCCCCAAGAAAACTTGCTGTCCTCGCTCTGCTGCAGGTTCTCGCTGTGAGTGCGCTCGGCGAAGGCAGCGCTGGTTGTCATTAGCGGGAGAATCCCCGCAAGCCCGGCCTTCGCCATCCTGCCGCCGATCCCACCGCGGGAACTGCAGTACTCCTTCCAGGGCGCCGTGTAGGTATCAAGGGCGCACTCGCTGGTGTTGGTCAGGTGCTCTTCTGTGGCGCCGTCGCCCCTCAGCACGTTGAACGTCTTGTGCGGGGTCTTCCTGTGCCTGACCTCCACGAGCTCGCAAGCGGCCGCTGCCGGCCTCGAGCATGCAAGGCGCGCGTCGAGCTGGGAACTCTCCGCCACCATGGTCGCCAGGGGCCAACTGCCGTCGTCGAAGATGAGAGCCGTCATCTGCTTCGTGAACTTCGCAACCTGCTTGGCATCACTGGCGGCCCAAATCGGGTAATCCCTGGAGCCGCTATCGATCAACTTCTTCTGTTGACGCACCTCCCATTCTGCTCCAGAGCGCGACAACTCATCCAATATTAAGTGGTGGCACGGCCCGTGGGTCCTGAGCGTGGGGGGCTCAAGTCTACGCCGAACTCGCCGCCGACCGATGGCGAAAGGGCGCGGCTTCGCCCCCTGGGCCCACGGCCGCCTGACACGGCGCATCGAGGCGCCCCCGCCCTGTCATGCAGCCGCGGGCCAGGTCGAACATCGCCGTGGCGAAGCCGAGTCCCCGCCCCGTCGGTTGGTAGAGGCAGTTCGGCGTAGAATTGAAACCTCGGACCTCGAAAACAAGTAAATGTCATCGCGGAAGCAACCGCTCTGCAGCCAAGACAACGTTTGCGTCTGTCGGGACTTGTTCTCCTCTCGCCACACGCTCGGGTCCTTCGGCTCGTCCACGTCGGCTCCAGAATCAACGGCCCGATCGACCGCTGGCTCCTCTGGATCCGCTGCGCCGCTGGCAACTCCAGCGAAATATGTAGAATACGCACTCGGGAAAATGTTGTGCACAAACGTTGCCAACCCAAGCCCGCAAACTGAATAATGAGACCCCGTCCAATTGCTCCTGTCCATCACGTCGGCCAGGCGCCTCGTGAGCGCCCGCGCGCCGACGGTCATCATGATGCGCAATGTCTGAGCCCGACTTCGACAGCATCCGTTCACATAGTGCTCGATCCTGTCAGCCCTGCGCCAGTCGCCGTTGAAGAGATTGCGCACTACCTCTCGCATGCGCACGTCCTCTGCGCGCTCGATCGGCATGAAGGTGTCGATGACGTCGGAGCGATGCCGAGAAGCCTCCAAGTCACTGCAGGCGCCGTGGATTATGACCAGCCTTTCTCTGATGAGTTCTCGCATGGCGTGTCGAAGGCCCATCATGTTCCCGCGCAGGCTCAGCTGGAGGCGGATGATGCGAGTGCTGACCTGGCCCTGCGCAGCCGAGCCCAATGTCGCCACCTTCGCTTTCTTGTGGGCATCGCAGACTAGGTGTAATGAATCTCTGGCCGGGTGTCGGCTCCGAACTCCGTTCTCGTACCTGATGTTTGCTCCAGCTTCGTCGCTAATGATCAAATCCACTGATCGGTGAAATGTATCGTCTAACTTCTTATCTAATGCTGTGTCTCCAATGTGGTTCATGAACGCGGTGATGTATTCAGCGCCTGTGCCGTCACCGCTCTGCAGCAGCGTGGGCTCGTGAACTGCGAAAGTCATGGTGCGGACTGAGTCGTCGGCCAGGTGCTGCTGCAAGCAGTACGCGCGCATGGATGATGCAACGTGCACTTCGTACTTGCTCTTGCTGGCCTCCACGATCGCCACTGGCCCTGTACTCGGTGTCGGAGAGACGACCCTGATGTGGTGCTTGGTGCCGTCGTACATCCGCATGCGGAACTGGGCAATGGGTATCGCACGCATTGGATCTGCATCGCCGACGGAATGTGCAGGTGCGCGGACCGAATGCAACATGAACTCTGAGAAGGTGTTTGCAGTCGTCTTCAAAACCTCGTAGAAACAATTGCTAAGAGCACCAAGCACCTCTGATAATTTTGATTGGTGCACACCGCTTTCATGACTGAGCCTCGTGAAACTGCACATCGTCGAAGTGGCGCGGGAGCCGTCACTGGCGCAAATCAACATGTCCAAGAGCAGCGGCACACCAGGCACAATATCTTGATCCCTGAGAGGCTTCAACTGCTGAACTATTGCTCGAGCCTCTCTGGGTATGAGTTGGGCGCCCCGCTTGTTGACTGCAAGGGGCGTGTAGCACTTCATGGGCAAGGACCTGAACAACTCTACACGGTCGGCTGCATGGGCTGGCGCAGCTACATGAGACACGCCGGGCAGCGGCAGCGGCCCTCCGAAATATTCGTCGTCGGAAATGATGGGCATGAGCGGCCCTCCGAAATCTTCATCGTCGTCGGAAATGATGGGCGCCAGCGGCCCTCCGAAATCTTCATCTTCGGAAATATGGGCGCCAGCTGCCGCTGCCATGACAGCTATGGCGATCCTCAAGAGGATCATCTCATATGAAGCGTTCGCACTCCTCTGCGAAACATATGGAATATAAAACTGAATGGCCAAAACGGCTTCGGCGGAGGGAGGAGGACAAGACAACATTCATGAGAGCGACCAGGGAATGGACAGCACAGAGGGGAGGAGGGAGGAATGAAATGTGGAGGATGACGATGCCCTGGCAATCAACTCGGGCCCAAGGGAAAGCAGGGCGGTGACAAGGCGACGGGGGGAGGGGCGAGGGGGAGGAGCGAGTGCGGAGGGGCAAGAGCGAGGAAGACAGAGGGAGAGAGAGAGAGAGAGACCGCGATGAGGAGGAGTAAGTGATGGGAGGAGGAGGTGAAGAGGGAAGGGCACGTACGTGCTGCAATGGTGTTTGGCATGGCCCCGCCACGCCAAGAAGGCCCCATGACGGCCCAAGAGGGTCCCAAGACGGCCACTGAGAGCCCCAAGGCGGCCCAAGAGGGACCCCAGAGCGCCCCGCGAAGCCCCCAAGACATCCCCGAGAGGGCCACAGGGGGCCCCCAAGACGGCCCCAAGGGAACCCCGCGATAGCCCGAGCCCTCCAAAACGGCGGTTGTCCCGAAGGTTGCCCCAATGACCCCATCTCCCCCATCACCCCCTTCATCCTTATTTAATCGCTTCGCTCATTCCGCCGGCCCATATTGTCGCACCGTTGTGGGCTAGCCGAGTTTTGGGGGCCGTTTTGGGGCCTCTTGGGGCCTCTTTTGGGCCTCTTGGGCGCCTCTTGGGGCGTCTTGGGGGCCTCTTGGGGGCCTCTTGGGGCCTTTTTGGGGCCTCCTGGGCGCCTTCTGGGGCGGAGGGCTCGATTTTTCAGTTCTCGGTTCCCCTCTTGAGCCCCTCTTGGGCCCGTCTTGGGGCCTCTTGGTCCGTCTTGGGCGGCACTTGGGCCGTCTTGGGGGCCCTCCTGGGCCGTTCCGGGGCCGTCTTGGGAGCCTCGTGGGCCGTCTTGGAGCGGTCTTGGGGGCCTCTTGGGCCGTCTTGGAGCGTCCGGAAGCCGAAAAAGCCAGAACACAAAAAACATCGAAAAAAACCAATGAAAATCAACGATTTTGGCCTCTTGGGGCTCTCTTCGGAGGCCTCTTGGAAGGCTCTTGGGGCGTCTTGGAGGCCTCTTGGGCTGTCTTGGGGGCCTTTTGGGCCGTCTTGGGGTCATCTTCGGCGTCTTCGAGCGCTCTTTGGGCGTCTCGGGGGCCTCTTGGGCAGTCTTGGGGGCCTCTTGGGGCACTCTGAGCGCGCTCTGGGGAGCCTGAGAGGCCGCACCCAGAAGGAAAACCATCTCTGAGTAGACTTGGTCGGGCGGTGGTCGGGCGGCGGTCGGGCGGCGGTCGGGCGGCGGTCGGGCGTTGGTCGGGGTACTTTTCGCCGGGGGACCCCCAGGGGCCGCCCCGCGCGCGCGAACTAGAAATACTGTTAATACTGTTAACCAGTTACCTGAGATCTTAGCACGCCCTGGCCCGTTGGGCCGGCGAATTCTGCTCCGTCATCCTCCTCTTCCCATATTCATCCTCCTTTTCTCCTCGTCGTCGCCGTCGTCGCCCACCGTCGTCGGTGTCGTCGGATGTCGTTGCCGTCGTCGATCGTCGTTCGTCGCCGTAGTCGTCGTCCATCGTCGTCGTCACCGTCGCCGCCTTGGAGAACGGAGGGGGAGGGTTAAAAGGAGAGGCGGTGCGTGAGTGCGAGGGAGAGGGACGGCGATGGCCCACCAAGAATGCATCAGCACAACCGTCGGGGCAACCATCGGGACAACCGTCGGGAAGATCATCGGGACACTTATCGGGGCAACTACCTGGAAAACCATCGGGACATCCATTTATCTCGGTTCTGCCTTGTTTTGTTGCCGAGACCGTGCGCCCGTCCAAAGTTGTTTGTGTTCGGTTGTTGTTGGTTGACCTTGCTGTAATGTTGCCTTCGATGGTGTAGAAATAACTGGTACTCCGCGTGGACTCGCCCTCAAAAGCTTTCACCCATTCAGTAGTCCGATCGTGCCATAATGGTTGCCCGATGGTTGTCGTTAAGGTTTCCCCAATGGTTGTCCCGATGGTTGTCCCGATGGTTGCCCAGATGGTTGGCGCGACGGCTGCCCCGATGGTTGCCCCGATGATTGCCCCGACGGTTGTCCCGATGGTTGTCCAGATTGATGTGCCCGATAATTGGCCCGATGGTTGTCTCATCGTTTCTTACGGTCTGCTTTCAAGCAATGATTATCCCGGCAAAGCAACCTAACAGCGATGTGTAGGAGCATATCTGGAAGCATTCCCCTTACGATTCGGATGATAATCCAGTTGTAGAATTCTGCTGTTCTCGCAGTCGTAGTCGCATTCGCGATGACAGTCGCAGTGGCAACGGCAGTCGCAGTCACAGCCTCAGCCTCAGCCTGCCTCAGCCTCAGCCTCAGCCTGCCTCAGCCTCAGCCTGCCTCAGCCTCAGCCTCAGCCTGCTTCAGCCTCAGCCTCAGTCTGCCTTCAGCCTCGGCCTCAGCCTCAGCCTGCCTCAGCCTCAGCCTGCATCAGCCTCAGCCTCAGCCTCAGCCTGCCTCAGCATCAGCCTGCCTCAGCCTCAGCCTCAGCCTGCCTCAGCCTCAGCCTGCCTCAGCCTCAGCCTCAGCCTGCTTCAGCCTCAGCCTCAGTCTGCCTTCAGCCTCGGCCTCAGCCTCAGCCTGCCTCAGCCTCAGCCTGCATCAGCCTCAGCCTCAGCCTCAGCCTGCCTCAGCATCAGCCTGCCTCAGCCTCAGCCTCAGCCTGCCTCAGCCTCAGCCTCAGCCTGCTTCAGCCTCAGCCTCAGTCTGCCTTCAGCCTCGGCCTCAGCCTCAGCCTGCCTCAGCCTGCCTCAGCCTCAGCCTCAGCCTCAGCCTCAGCCTCAGCCTCAGCCTCAGCCTCAGCTTCAGCCTCAGCCTCAGTCTGCCTTCAGCCTCGGCCTCAGCCTCAGCCTGCCGCAGCCTCAGCCTGCATCAGCCTCAGCCTTAGCCTCAGCCTGCCTCAGCATCAGCCTGCCTCAGCCTCAGCCTCAGCCTGCCTCAGCCTCAGCCTCAGCCTGCTTCAGCCTCAGCCTCAGTCTGCCTTCAGCCTCGGCCTCAGCCTCAGCCTGCCTCAGCCTCAGCCTGCATCAGCCTCAGCCTCAGCCTCACCTCAGCCTCAGCCTCAGCCTCAGCCTCAGCCTCAGCCTCAGCCTCAGCCTGCCTCAGCCTCAGCCTCAGCCTGCTCAGCCTCAGCCTCAGCCTCAGCCTCGGCCTCAGCCTCAGCCTGCCTCAGCCTCAGCCTGCCTCAGCCTCAGCCTCAGCCTGCCTCAGCCTCAGCCTGCCTCAGCATCAGCCTCAGCCTCATCAGCCTCAGCCTCAGCCTCGGCCTCAGCCTCAGCCTCAGCCTCAGCCTCAGCCTGCCATCAGCCTCAGCCTCAGCCTCAGCCTCAGCCTGCCTCAGCCTCAGCCTCAGCCTGCTTCAGCCTCAGCCTCAGTCTGCCTTCAGCCTCGGCTCAGCCTCAGCCTCAGCCTCAGCTGCATCAGCCTCAGCCTCAGCCTCAGCCTGCCTCAGCATCAGCCAGCAGCTCAGCCTCAGCCTCAGCCTGCCTCTCAGCCTCAGCCTCAGCCTGCTTCAGCCTCAGCCTCAGTCTGCCTCAGCCTCGGCCTCAGCCTCAGCCTGCCTCAGCCTCAGCCTGCCTCAGCCTCAGCCTCAGCCTGCCTCAGCATTCAAAATGTGGCCCGGGAATGGAACTCTGGGAACTCGAAGAACACGAAGTGGCCTACAGTTGGCTCCGGGCATTCAAAATCATGCCCAGGAATGGAGTTCTGGGAACTCGAAGACCACGAAGTGGCCTACAGTTGGCTCCGGGCATTCAAAATGTGGCCCGGGAATGGAGTTCTGGGAACTCGAAGAGCACGAAGTGGCCTACAGTTGGCTCCGGGCATCCAAAATGTGGCCCGGGAATGGAGTTCTGGGAACTCGAAGAGCACGAAGTGGCCTACAGTTGGCTCCGGGCATCCAAAATGTGGCCCGGGAATGGAGTTCTGGGAAGTCGAAGAGCACGAAGTGGCCTACAGTTGGCTCCGGGCATTCAGAATGTGGCCCGGGAATGGAGTTCTGGGAGGTCGAAGAGCACGAAGTGTGTGACTGTTTGCGAAAAGCGCATTCGGACACGAGTTCGGACACAGCTCCCCGGATGCCGCCCCGACCCCCCTGTGGAGTCATCTGCTGCTCTCTTTTGACCCTACTAGAAACCTATCAGCAAAAGCTTTTAGGTAATCATTAAAATTATCCCGGCAAAGCAACCTAACAGCGATGTGTAGGAGCATATCTGGAAGCATTCCCCTTAAGATTCAGATGAGAATCCAGTTGTAGAATTCTGCTGTTCTCGCAGTCGTAGTCGCATTCGCGATGACAGTCGCAGTGGCAACGGCAGTCGCAGTCACAGCCTCAGCCTCAGCCTCAGCCTCAGCCTCAGCCTCAGCCTCAGCCTGCCTCAGCCTCAGCCTCAGCCTGCTTCAGCCTCAGCCTCAGTCTGCCTTCAGCCTCGGCCTCAGCCTCAGCCTGCCTCAGCCTCAGCCTGCATCAGCCTCAGCCTCAGCCTCAGCCTGCCTCAGCATCAGCCTGCCTCAGCCTCAGCCTCAGCCTGCCTCAGCCTCAGCCTCAGCCTGCTTCAGCCTCAGCCTCAGTCTGCCTTCAGCCTCGGCCTCAGCCTCAGCCTGCCTCAGCCTCAGCCTGCCTCAGCTCAGCCTCAGCCTCAGCCTGCCTCAGCCTCAGCCTGCCTCAGCCTCCGCCTCAGCCTGCCTCAGCCTCAGCCTCAGCCTGCTTCAGCCTCAGCCTCAGTCTGCCTTCAGCCTCAGCCTCAGCCTCAGCCTGCCTCACCCTCAGCCTGCCTCAGCCTCAGCCTCAGCCTGCCTCAGCATTCAAAATCCGCCGACCCTGTCGGCGTGTGGAAGACGCATCCCGGTGTCGTCGTCTTGCGTGAATCACCGTCGTCGTCGTCGTCGTCGTCGTCGTCGTCGTCGTCGTCGTCGTCGTCGTCGTCGTCGTCGTCGTCGTCGTCGTCGTCGTCGTCTCCGTCGTGTCCTCGTCGTCTCCGTCTCCGTTGTCCCTCGTCGTCTTCGTCGTTCCCCGTCTCCTTGAGCGCGCGAGCCAAAGCGACATTGAGCAACGTCGTAGTTGAGTCGTGGCGAAGCCCCTCCCTACCCTCCCCGCCGGGGGTGGGGGGGTGGGGGGGGGGGTCGCCGGGGGGGGTCGCCACCCAGATACGCATCCTCCCCGGGGGGTCCCGGAGCTCAGAAAAGCTTCAAGACGAGCCAAGAGCGCCAGGAGACACCCCCAAAAGGGTACAAGAGGGCCTCGACTCGACGAACGATCGCCCCAAGACGCCCAAGACGGCCCGAAGACGGCCCAAGAGGCCCTCAAGACGCTCCAAGAGAGCCCCAAGAGCACTCCCAACAGGGCCCCAGAAGCCAAAATCGTAAATTTTACATCGGTTTTTGAATGATTTCGGCCTTCTCGTCTTTTCGGCTTGTCGACACTCCAAGACGGCCCAAGAGGCCCCCAAGAGCGCACCAAGAGGCCTACAAGAGGGCCCCAAGACGGCCCAAGAAGGCCCCAGGACAGCCCAAGAGGCGCCCAAGACGGCCTAATAGGGCCCCAAGACGGGCCCAAGAAACGGCCAAGAGAGAGACGAGGAACCGAGAATTCGAGACTTCCGCCCTAAGAGGCCCCCGGGAAGCCCCAAGAGGCCCCCAAAAGGCCCCAAGAGGCCCCCAAGCGGCGCCAAGACGCCCCCAAGATGCGCCGAAGACGGCCTCCGGAAGCCCCAAGAGGCCCAAAAGAGGCCCGAAGAGGCCCCACAACGGCCCCCAAGAGGCTTCAAGTTGCCTTCCAGACGCCCCCGAGAGGTCAACCACGAGATCCCAACCAACATCCATAAGGCCTCCTCCTCCTCCCCCTTCACCCTTCCTCCTCATACTCCCTTCCGCCTCCTCCTCCTCCTCCTCCTCCTCCTCCTCCTCGTGCCCCCCCCCCTCGTGTTGTCTTTCGTCATCTTCAGGGTCGGCGGCAACGGCCGTAAGGCCTTCGCAATAGATTGGGTTTCCGCCCGCCTCCTGAAGAGGAGGGAAGAGGGAAATCCACTCGACTCTTGAAGTAGGAAGGCGCTGAAAGTAGATTGGAATCTGGGAATCCAAAAATACCTACTTTCAACGACAGGTGGGTAGAGATGGTGGGGGGTGGGGGTAGCGTTCACATGTGGCCACCGATTTCTGATGCAGAGTCCCCAGAAGTACCGACACTGTCGTCGGGGCCAGTTCTTCATCCCGCGCAATCTTCTGACGCTCCCGGAACGGTGGAAGAGCCCCCGGGGCCCGAAAACTGCGAAAAGCCTCAGGACCCGTTTCGCTCAGGACCCTCGGGCACACGCTAGCATGGATCAGATCCGTGGATCTGGCGCTCACACGGATCGGGGAAAGTACTCCCCGAAACCTGCGGCCGGTGTCGCCTGATTTGGCCGCAGAGCGCGCCGATGCCGTAGGAACACGGGGCCCGTTGCTAACCCGCGCGCCTTACTCCGTGTTATCGCCCCGCCAAAATCCGTGTCCCCCACGGCGATCGTCGCCGTCCCTCTCCCCCTCGAGCCGGAGGGGTCCAGAACTTAGTGGGCTCCGGAAACGGCAGGGCCGTTTTTTCACCGTTTCCCTTGAAAATGGAAACGGTAAAACAACGGCGACCGGAAACGACAACAAAAACGGCTCCAGGAGTGGAACCAGAGCGGGAACCCGTAAAAGAACGGCGACGGAACCGGTGAAAAACCGCGTCGGTAACAGCCATAAGACGGCAAAACGGAACCGGTATAAAAACGGCCCTGTCGTTTCCAGGGCCCACCTCGCGGGCCCAGACAGATGCGCGGGCCCTCTGGGCCTCGTGAGGGGTGCCCTGGAGGCCGTCTGGGTCACCCTGAGAATCCGGGGGTACCTTGGGCCAGGGGTACTTCTAGCAACACCCGAACGGCGATCGTCTCCCTCCCTCTCCCCCTCGAGCCGGAGGGGTCCAGAAGCGCTGCCGTCCCTCGAGCCCACCTCGCGGGCCCCTTAATGGGCCCCGGAAACGGCAAAGCCGTTTTTTCACCGTAAAAAAAGCGACGGAACCAGCAGAGCAACGGCGTCGGAATCGGCAAAAAAACGGCAAAACGGAACCGGCAAAAAAACGGCCCTGTCGCTTCCAGGGCCCACCGAGGTCCAGAAGCGCCGCCGTCCCTCGAGCCCACCTCGCGGGCCCAGACAGACGCGCGGGCCCGGACGGCTGCGTGCCCAGACGGCTGCGCGATCCGAGGGCGGCGGCCGCCCTCGCCGCCCCTCGCCGCCGCTGTTGCCTCCTCCTCTTCTCCTTCTCTTCTTGCTCCTCTTCCTTCTCCTCCTGCTCCTGCTCCTCCTCCTCCTCCTCCTCCTCCTCCTCCTCCTCTTCCTCTTCCTCCCCCTTTTGCTCCCCCTCTTCCTCACCTTCCTCCTCCCCCTCCTCCCCTCCCCCGGGAACGGCGCCTATGTTCCGTAATTGCTGCGTCTGGACTCCTTTCAGGCCCCGCTCCTGCGCGGCACGGTGCGCAAGCTTCTTCTGTTCCGAAAGCCAAACAACGATGCACCATACCATTCCCACGTCAAGGATCGACAACGCCTCGGGGGTCGACGTCTGGCGGCAGGTCTGGTCCACCAACACCTACGAAGAGAAGCGTATCATCCAGTCCTACCTCGAGGCCATGCGGCTTACTCAGGAGGACCCCTTCCCTCCGATCGAGCCGCAGCACATCTACGCCGTGGTCAGCGTAGCCGACCCCAAGAAGGCGCGCGGGGTCGACAACATCGGGCCCCTGGACATCCAGCGCCTGCCGCCTAAAGGCATCGAGAATCTCGCTGCGATCTACAACTTCGTGGAGTCCAGCGGGCTGTGGCCGCAGCAGCTCTGCGCCACCGTGGGAGCGATGGCCCCCAAGCCAGCGGGCGGGGAGCGCATCCTCGGCATGCTCCCCGCAGTCGCCAAGACGTGGAGCAAGCTCCGCGCCATCATTACCGACCTGGTCCAGCCAGCTCGGCGCGTTCTGGGACACTGCGATCAAGGGCTCCAGCGCCCTACGTGCTGCCGTCACGAGGGCGCTCCTCGACGAGACGGCGGCGGCCCTTGGCTTCTCCTACGCCACCCTCCTCATGGACGTCGAGAAATTCTACGACTCGGTCAACTTCGCGAAGCTCCTCGACACGGCCATCCAGGTCAACTTCCCTCCTGCCGTGGTGGCCCTCGAGGTGCAACTCTTCCTCGCGCCCAAGTACCTGCGGATTCACGGGTGGGTCAGCGACATTATCGACCCGCAGCGATCCATCGTCGCAGGCAGCGCCCACGGCGGGAAACTAGCCAAGGTGTACCTTGGCCCCATCCTGGCGAGGGCCCACCAGAACTACATCTACGCGGGACTCTGGACCTTCGTAGACGACACTGTCGCCAGGACCGAAGGGAAGCCCAAGCAGGCCGCCAAGGACCTCGCCGCCGTTGGGGCGATCCTCTGCAACGGCATGATCGAGGCGGAGTTCAAGGTGTCCCCGAAGACCACTGCCATCGCCTCCAGTCCAGCGGTGGCCATAAACGTCCACGTCGCCCTCAAGCGAGAGGGATACCCCATGACGGGCGCCAACGCCTCCGTCGACTTAGGCGTCGACACGATCGGGGCGCGCGGGAGGGTCGCGGCCAAGGGCACCAAGAGGGCGCTCACGGCGAAGCGGAGGACAAGCCGCATCATCGCCAAGATCCGCAGGCATGCCTCGCCCGCCGAGATCGCGCCGGGCCTCTAGACCACGGGCTCCAGACCGCAGGGGGCCTACGGCCATCAGGTAATGGGCCTCTCCCCGAGCGCCACCACCCTGCAGCGGCGCGGCGCCAGGCCGCCCAGGCGATCGCAGGCAAGGTCCCTGGCAGGTGCCTCACCACCACGCTCGCCTTGCCCCTCGGCGACAAGGACCCTGGCACCGAGCTCCGCAAGCATACCATCCTGGAGTGGCTTTCCGCCTGGTTCGCCAACCCGAACCACCACAAGCGCATCACCCACGCCTGGCGGCTCATCTTCGCGAAGGCCATCGGCTACGGCAACAAGCGCTGGCGCAAAGTGGTCGGCCCCATCTCTGCCGTCCAGGCCACCCTCGTGGACGCAGGGTGCGGGTGCGACTGCCCGACTCCCTACGAGTGGTCCCGCCAGCCTCGCGAAGGTGAGCAAGCCGAGCAGACGTGGCTCCTACCGCACAAGGACTGCGGCGACTGGGAGGACCGCCGCGAGGAGATCTACCCTACGCAGTTGGCCCTCGCGTTATGCCAGACCATCGGGACAGCCTGCTGGAACGACGCAGCGAAGCACCTCGATGGCGAGGCCTCCAGCGAGGTGGAGCCGACGTGCATACCGTCACCACTGAGATGAACAGGTTCATGAGCAAGGGCCAGTTCGACCAATGGGCCCTCAACCTGTGCGTGGTCGCGGGAGCGCAATGGCCCAGGGAGAGGCTCATCAACGCGGGCTACCAAACAGACGCGGCACGCCCGAAGTGTGGCGCTCCATCCGAGACCCTCATGCACAAGATCTGGCTCTGCCCCTCCAACCGCGACCACGAGGATTACCAGAAATCTGACGCGCTCCTCCTCTCTGCCCTCGTCGGCGCAGACGCCGCCCCAGCATGCTGGCTCCGTGGCCTAGCCGCCCGTGCGGACACGCACCCTGTCTTTGTCGATCTGGGTGGGGACGGTGGGCGGAGCTGGGTTGGGCGGGATTGGGAGGGGTGCGCAGACTCGGACGGCCTCCTAGCCCCGTATGGAGACGGATCGGGATGGCAATGTAGTGCCGATCCCCGCCGCCGCAGGGTGGGGGCCGCCGTGATCGCCATGAAGAGCCACTTCGGGGAGTGGGTCCCCCTGGGGCGGCGTGCTCTCGGGCCTCGACGGCCCTTTTCAACCTGTCCCGCGTGCCGAGCTCCTGGCCTTCGCGCTCGCGCTCGAGCATTCCTTTGGCGACCTCCGCTATGTCACAGATACCATGCCGCTCCTGGACGGGTGGAGGTCGAACCGCCACCTGCATCCTCACGGCGCCAACCTAGACCTATGGCAGCGCATCGGCAAGGCTGTAAGGAATCGTGGCCCTGGCTCTGTCGCGGTGGTCCGTGTGCCCTCTCACAACGAGGATGCCCAGGACGTGTCCGCCGACCCTGTCTGCTCTGCCCACGCGCTAGGCAACGCTCGCGCCGGGCTGGAGCTGCCGCCCAGCGTGCGTGGGAAGCTGCCCTCCTTGGCGCAGGGTCTCCTACAAACCTACACGACGCCCAATGTACCCTTAAATCGGGCCTGTCCCGCTACAGGGGGATTTTCGCCGAAAAATAAAAAACCGAAATAATCAAACACTAGCCTGGGGACTATTTTTTGAGTATTGTTTTGCCCTTTTTGGGGTATTCTTGGGGTATTTCTATTTTTCGTCGAAAATCCCCCTGTAGGGGGACAGGCCCGACTTAAGTGTACCCTGATCCGCCGTCCCGCGCGACGCGCGCTCGCTGATACTCTGGCGGTGGACCCCTGGGTCGCGGAGCGACCCTCGCAGGCCAGAGGCCCGCGGCTCACCATGCTGCAACGTGCCCTCCAGTCCAGCAGCCACTCCTCCGTGCTCCGTGCGAGCACGTGCAGATGCTCGTCCTGCGGGCTCACTGCCGACAGGCGTGCCGTACGCTCAGCATGCCACACCCTGTGCCAGCCTGCCCCCCCGCTGCCCGTCGCCAGCGGGCAGGTCGTCCCAGTGCAGCGGGCAGGCTCTACTGCATGCAGAAGCGTTGCCTGTATTTCTGTCGGTAGTGCGGCAAGACAGCGACAGAAGACCCTCGCCATCTTGCCGCCCCGTGCAGTGGAATCACGCGGAAGGGCAAGGAGAGCCTAGCCAAGATATGTTCGCGCGGCGGCCCACGGCATGGCCGTGGACGAAGCGGCCGCCGCCGCTGCGCTCGCCACTCCAGCCGCCAGCGCTTCATGAGCAGTGTTTTTTCTCTCGAATGCTGACCTGCTCCGCACTTGGAGCTGCGCCCGCGCAAGGCGCGTCGGCCTTCGTGTTCCTTGGAGCGGCGACCACGGCGAGGCCGTGGAGCTCGCCTGGCGCTCCTGCGCTAGCCCCTATGGCCGCCAGCGCGTTATAGCCAGTGCCCAACTCCCCCCTTTTTGGAGTTGGCACGAACCGCACCTGGGCGCGCATCATCGCAATTTCCGCAATCTCCTCCGAGCTCCTCCGCCGCCTCTGGACCCTCAAAATCTATCCCTGCACCCCTGCTGGGACTCTGACGATCCCGGAACTCGAAACAACCCCCAGGTAACAGAAAAAAGGGTCACTCCGCTGGACCCCAGGGATGGCGAGGTCTCTTGGTGGTCCGCGTAGGCCGTCACTCCGCTGGACCCCGCAGCAGCCTTCGGAACTGGCGGCAATTTCGCAGATCGCAGCCCCACAGGGGTGGCGAGGTCTCCTGGTTGTCAGGGTAAGGCGTCGCTCCGCTGGACCCTCCAGCAGCCCGCGAAAGTGGCGATGGTTTCGCAGATCGTAGCCCCACAAGGATGGCGAGGTCTCCTGATCTGGCAAAAAAACGTCACACCGCCGGACCCCCCAGCAGCCCTCGAAAATGGCGACGGTTTCGCATATCGCAGCCCCACAGGGAGGGCGAGGTCTCCTGGTGGTCTGGGTAAGACGTCACTCCGCTGGACCCCCAGCAGCTCTCGAAAGTGGTGGCATGTTTTGTATTTTTTCCTCTTCGGCGAGCTGCTGGTTCTTCGATCTTCGCTACGCGCTCGTTTAATGGGCCACTGGAATCAATGCCCAGTGCACCTGCACTGCACGAGGGCGGGGGTGAGCTAATTGATCCAGGGGTAAGCTAAATAATCGCATGTTTAAAAGATGTGTATACTGTGAATATATAATGTATATATAAGAGACGGCAACGAGCGGCAACGCGCAACGAACATGTTACGAATTACGATCCGCAAGTGCAGAAGGAGGAGGAGGAGGAGGAATGAGGGAACCGAATAAAAGAGGCAACGTAAGGACAACGGGGCAGGCGCCGGTGCAACAATGCCAGGGCAAGACTATCACTAGACGATCCTTCAAGCCACTCCGCGCGGGAGTGGATGGGGGAAAAATACAAGCGAACGCAACGTCTTGACTGATGCCACCATGCGCAATAAAAGGGGCGGAGGGGGGAGGAGGAGGGGGAGGAGGCAAGCTAGGTGCGCTCGCGTCATATCTGACGTCCTACCCCTTCCTCCCATCCCTTACCATGGCGCTGATTTTCTCTATCCGCGGACGCGTGTCGTAGCGGACTTGTGGTTCCGCGCGCGCGTGCGTAGTGGGTGGTGGTGCGCGTGCGTGCGTGCGTGCGTGCGTGCGTGTGTGGTTGTGGTGGTGGTGGTGGTGGTGGTGGTGGTGGTGGTGGTGGTGGTGGTGGTGGTGGTGGTGGTGCTGGTGGTGGTGGTGGTGGTTGTGGTGGTGGTGGTGGTGGTGGTGGTGGTGGTGCGGCGCGGTGGTGGCGGGCGGATGGGCGCGCGAGAAAGAGGCCCGCGCTGGAGCGAGAACGCCATCCTGAACGACGGAGGCCAAACACCGATCCGAAAATGAGGCCCACGCTGCAGCGGGAACACGATTCGGAACGATTCGGGAGCAAAAATGAGGCCGGCGCCTCAGCGAGAGCAACATTTAGAAAAAAAACACAAGCGAAAACCCGTTTCCCGGGAATCCTGTGTTAAAAAATACGCGGGGGGGTGTCGGATATCTTCGGGACGCCATCAGGGGAAGTGGGAGAGTATTTTCATATGTGTACTTGTAAAATAAATTAAGAAACAAAAAATGCTCTACTCAGGCGCGCCCAATCAGGGTGTGGAGGTCACGGCGGGAGGCCGCGCCCTCCTTGAACGCCTGCTGCCAAGCGTCGTTCGTGTCCATCGCCTGGCCGTTCCGGGCTGCGTTCGTGGCCTTGAACGTGGCGTAGAGGAGCAGCGCCCGGCGTGCGAACCACGAGCTCTGGTCAACCGTGAAACGTGGCTCCAACAGCAAGAACTCGTCCAAACGCGCGCGAGGCTCAGGAATCTCCAATCCGAGTCTGCGGCGTGCCAAGTCAGTCAGCACGCTGCAGACAGCGTAGTGTTGGATGCTTTCTTGACCACAGCCGCAACCAAAGAGGCATTTGTGATCTTTTCTGCGCGCGACTGTGTGTTGTCCACCCGACGAGAATAGCTCTCAATACCGCCGCCGAAACGCAGGGCCACGCGAATTTGCGGACCCCCTGGAGCATGGCGAACGCCCGGCTGGCCCTGCGGCCAGGGAGCCTGCAACGGCCAATCGTCAAGCCGGCGTCGTAAATGGCGGTGGAGATCTTCAGGCGCCCGCGTGCGCAATAAGACGGAGCAGCGTCTTTGCCAGTGCTCTGTGGGGATTGCCGTGACCTGACCCCCTTGCGCGCACTTGTGGAGAGTGCGCCCGCCCCTGGCAGCCTCGACGGCGAGACTGTCCTGGGCCCGCGCCACGTTCGAGAGAAAATCGCGCTTTGCCCATTCCTTCCAAGCTTCAAGCAACCCGCCAGTCGCGGCAAGGGCGCGCGGTCCCCGCCCAACCCAGCGTGCGAGTGCGCCGGCCAATATTGAGACTGCCAAATTCTACGTTTTGCCAGCGACAAATACGGCATTTCGCCGCCAAGGACGCGGCCCGGGCGTCTGGGAGCTCTGTTGGGAATCCCAAGGTCTGAAGTTGACCCAACGCCGCCGGCGTAGCCCAACCCCGAGGTCCTGGGTAGAGAACCTTGCAAAGCGCGCGCTCTACGTCGCCCCACTCTGGCGACAAGTTCTCCAACTGAATCAAGAAGCTCGCCAATGAGAAGAAGTGCATGCGGTGCGCGTTCATGGAGGCCATCATCCCTCCACCGATGGAACGCCATGGCTTCGCCCTGTCCTGCGTCTTCTGAATTGCGCTCGTCCAAGAATGGCACCGCCGATCAAGGCCCACGCGGAAACCGAGATACTTGGCCCAGCCGGCAATTGTAGAGTCGCCCCACGTGGGCTCGCATCTCTGGATATCTTCTCTGGCTGCCGCGTGAGACTTGCGCGACAGCGACATCCAAACAGACCTGCCGTGGTGGGGCCGCAGTCTAGAGACGCGCGCGCGCTCGCTGAAGACAGTTTCCAGCGCCCCCACGTCGCGATGCCATTCTGGGGGCGCCATCGCAAGGTCATCGGCGCATGCGCGACGCGCTGACCAGGGAAGTTGCCGCAATAGCCGTCGCAGCAACACGTCTGCGATCACCGCTGAGATCAAGGGCGACCGCGGGCAACCTTGCCTGATTCCAGCGGGCAGATCAAAGCCTTCCTCGGCGACGCCCCCCATCGAAATGCTGCAACTGTTGGGCCAGCGCAGGATTTCCGCGAGTCTCGTGGCCCAGCTGTGCCAGCCGCGTCGAAGTCGAACGGGGTGGCCGCAGGGTCTTGGCAGGGCAAAACCGCGTTGAGCATCGCCTCTTCGATGCCCGGCACAGTCGCAAGCATTGAGCGCCCCTTCGAAAATCTTTGTTGGATAGAAGATATACCAGGGGATGCGACGGGTTCAATGTGTAACCGTGCTGCCCGGGACAAGATGAGATCATCGGTGTTTCTGGTATTCGATGGGCGCATGTTGTCCGCGGGGAAAATATCTGCGCCGTCAGCCAGCGCGGCCGTGGCTTTCTTCGGCAGGAATGCCATCGAACTCTCGTTGAATGTGTCCCACTCTTCCCGCGCAACGCGCGTGCCGTCGTCGCCGACTAGCTCCAGGAACGCAGCGCGGGGGGCGCCAGCCGCGACGTTCGGCGCCAAGCTCTGAAAGGGATGCCATCCTGACCTGGCGAACTGTCCCCCGCGGGGAGAATGTCGCGTCGGAAGGCGTCCAATGGGGCGCCCTGCCACGGCGAGTGCGAAGAATAATCCCGCGGAAGGTTCTCTGCGTCGTCCCGGAGCCACGTGTCCCTAAGCGCGTTGTCCGTCTCCTTTTTCGTGAATTCTTGGTCCCAATGCTTCCTCGGGCTTTGAATCGTCGGCCGGGGGTCCGCGGTGGCTACCCCGGACGCGTCGCTGATGGCAAACTGCTGGCAACTGCGCCCCGGGGCCAAACGGCGAAACAAATTGTGATTCTGCTGTTTTCTCCGCGACGCCTGATCCGCAGAATGGTCTTTGAGGTCGGCGTGAAGGGCGGGCAACTCTCCAATGGCAAAGTCTTTAGATAGTTCCACGATGTGCGCGCGCACGCGCCGAAGACGCGCTCCAGCTGGAGATGTGAATTCGCACGGTTTGCTGACCAGATCCCGGAGCAGCGGATATCGGGCCAGACGCCGAAAGGCCCTTTCAGGGCTGCCCGTTTCGGAGGTCCCGAGGAGATTGATCGACGCCCCGATGCGATCTTCCAGGGTCCTGGGCGGCGAGGCGGCGTCGACCCCCCTGCTGGCGGCCTTTTCTGTTGTCCTCGTGGCCTCCTTCAGCAGCCGGAGCTAAATGACAGCAGAAGTCCCCGAGCGATCTCGAAGTAGACCCTGCCATGCTAATGGGACTTGTCGAGGCCAATCGGCGTACTCTAAATTATGGACTGGGATAGGTCTGTTCCCACCAAAATTGGACTCCGGCACTCTCTTCCAAAAGCTCACGGGCCGGTGCCTGGGAAGATCTGAATTCCAGCTCAGCGCGGTGCATGACATCGCTCTGTCCAAATATTCAACGTAATATTGGTTGCGATATGTACGGTCCAACCGTGAACGTGATTTTGGGCTAGCGTAGGTGAGCTCCGGCTGGAACAGCTCGTGGGCACCGTGCTGCAACTCGATCAAGTTTCGCCAGCTGCTGGCCTCGCGGTGGTCTCGTCCGCCAGTGGTGCTGCAGGTGATGGTGCAACGCCGATCGGCAGGATCCATGACGTAATTGAAGTCTCTGATGATGATGCTCAGCGCCTGGTCCCGTCTCGGAGTTCCGCGGAAAAAAGGCAACGTGGGCAGCTGGATCGTACCCAAGTTCATGCATGTCCTCCAGAAGTACTTTCTCGCCAATGTGAAAATAAACCGTGTAGATGTTTAGGGAGCAGTGCCTGCCTGCAAATCGTCAGACCGCACCGAGACCTGGGAGCATGACTTCCCATCGGCATCAACGGTCGAATAATTTCAGGAACTCGCCCTTCACGTCTATGCCCACACACCTGCAATTGCAGGCGAAGGCCTGGGGACCGCCAAGAGGTGCAGTGCCAGGGTCCACGCCGCAATGAGTTACCGTCTTTCGTGCCGTGTGTCTCCGACCAGCAGCCCACGTCCTGGGTGGTCATGAGCTGGTGCACGTATTAAGACTTCTGGGAATGCCTGTGCGGCTCGGAAACGAACGACGCCTGCGTGTTCCAGGAGACCAGCGCCACGCTGCTTGCAAACTGAAAATTGCGCTCTGTCGCAGGGCTGCTGCGGTGGGGCTGGGCTTCCCGAGGACGGGCAGCCACGACCGGGTTTCCAAGTAGAGACGGGCCCGGCCTAGAGGAGCTGCAGGATCGTAGGACGCCAAATGCTTCCAAGTGCCGGCTGTCGTCGGGGAGCCGTCCGAGTGCGCCGTCAAGGAAATGCCTGGGTGCAGACGTGGTTGATGAAAGCGTCCATGGTCGCCGTGTCCTGGATCCCCGTCTCCCCGTTGACCCTGACCTCAGTGATGAGATCTGTCGAATGAGCCTCGCTCCCACGTCTGTTCCGGCGTCGTCGCGAAGCCGCCATGGAGGAGGCCGTGGCAGTAGGGCACGCTCAAGGACGGCCACCAAACTTGCTCGTCTTGTGGCGGATTTTTGATATGATGCTGAACTCCCCCTCCTTGCAAAGCCTGTCCACTTCCACCCGTGAATCCGTCGTGGCCTCAGTGCGGATCAGCACGCGATACGAAGAGAGGAAGATGGCCTCGGAGCACAAAGTTCAAGCATTGAACATCACCGAAGGGTCGAGGCATTCAAGAATCAGCGAGTCCTCGGCTGTGAACAAGTCCTTGTTGCCTATGAACATGTCCTGGGTCAGAATCTGCCGCTTAATGTCCCTCAATAGCAACTCCAAAGCCAGTGGAGAGATTCCGTGCGGTACCAAAATCTCCAACGTGGTCCTCTTCGTGAGCTCCGTGCTGCCGAAGCTCCGGGTGGGGTCACGGACCTGAAACATGCGGAACGCGGGTCTAGCCATTTTCTTCATGACCTCTGGGGTTTTGTTGGACGGGGAGTCCACGAACAAGGACACCACGCAGTTCACCTGGAGGAGCGGAGTCTTGGGCAAGATGATTGAGGGGGCCGTGCGCATGTCATCCCCAGCAATTCGAAAGCAGACAAGACCTTGCCGTACATGGCGGGGTCCGCGAGCGCTAGGCAAGATGTACTCCACGGGTTGCGGCAGAAAGCTGATATCCTCGACGTTGATAGTAGTAGTTTGCCTCTCGCTCAGTAAAGAGTGCCACCACACGTCTAGAAGTGCTTAACGTCCTGCGCCGCGCGCTCCTGGGAAGAACGGCAGGTGCGTGATGAAAATGACGGAAGTAGGGGACTGCGAAGGTGGCCTGCGGATGAACTGGCCCAAAATCCTTTGCAAACCGCCAGGGTCAGAAGGAACACGCGCCACCATGTTCCGGCCCTTGAGCTCCTCCAGTGCTTTCTCGTCCCCGTTCTGGATCCAGTCTGCGATGCAGCGATGCTGTGCAATCGAGGCGTCGTGGCCGCCCAGCGGGTCCAGCACCTGCGACCGCTGCGTGCTGAACACAGTACTCTGACCACCAGGACTGCTGCGACTAGCGCGTGTTGCATCGGAGCCCAGCTCTTTCCAGCGAGGTAGACGGTGAAATCGTCGTTGGGCTCGGCGTACCGCACTGGCAGAAGATTTTCACACTGGCTCGGCGCACCGCAGATCTCAGCAGGAGCACGGCGTGCAAGGTCCTGGTCGTCTGGTTCCCAGGCTGCCTCTTCTCCCAGAGAACAGAGAAATTAGGCGACGCGGGCCCAGGACGAGATAAGAAGCTCCGTAGGCTCCGCCGCTCAGCGGGCCGAGCCCTAGTATCTGCCACGGATCGGACGCATCCACGTCGTACGCCAATTTCCTCAGGATGGTCCGCAGAATGGCCCCCTCCGTCGGGAAGCCCACGGCCATCCTCGCGTCGTCTGGGTCGGCATCTCTGGAACCGAGAATCAGCTCGAAATGTTTCGTGGCCTCTGAATCGATCAGCTCATGGAGCGACTCCGGGGAGGTCGGCACCGAGCGACCCTGCTGGGACGGCAGTGGAGCAGAAGAGGCCGGATGCTGATAAGATCAGGGCGAGGAGGATCCTCTCGAGGCGAAGGCCCGCAGTGCCTTGCGCCGAGCTGGTGCCCTGGTCCACGTCCATCGAGAACAGGGTTTTTGCGCGGTGGTCGGACCAGGCAATCGGAAGATTGAAGGGGCCCTGGGAAACACAAACAAGTACACACAAATAACAAGATTCCCCATATTCTCCCATCTTTTCTGAGTTTCTGTCTTCCACCCCACTGCCGATATTTTCCCATATTTTCCGGGGAAACGACGATTACTTGTGTCTGTGTGTTTTTCCCCTCCTTAAAGATGCAGCTTCGCGCGCAGCGGCGGCAGCCGGCAGGAGCTGCGCGCGGCCGCCAGTCGGGCCCCGGGGGGGGGAGGCCGGCGGGCACGGGGTGCCTCACCCCCCCCCCCAGAAGGGCGCCGAGCGGCTCGCGTGCGCCCGATCTCCTTGAGCCTCTCCGCTGGGCCCCCCAGCAGCTCTCGGAAGTGGCGACGGTTTCGCAGACCGCAGCCCCCCCCCGGGATGGCGAGGTCTCCTGCTGGTCTAAGTAAGACGTCACTCCGCTGGGCCCCCCAGCAGCCCTCGAAAGTGGCGACACTTTCGCAGATCGCAGCCCCCAAGGGATGGTGAGGTCTCATTTGTTGAGTCGGGGTGAGACTCCGTTGGACCCCCCAGTAGCCCTCGAAAATGGCGACAATTTCGCAGATCGCAAACCCGAAGGGATGGCGAGGTCTCATTTGTTGAGTCGGGGTGAGACTCCGCTGGGCCCCCCCGCAGCCCTCGAAAGTGGCGACGGTTTCGCAGATCGCAGCCCCCCAGGGATGGCCAGGTAGGAGGCAAGCTGACACGCAGGAAGGAGCGTGGTGAGAGGCAGGAGAGAAGAGGAGAGGAGGGGGCGGGAGAAGGAGAAGACGCGCGGGCAGTGTTCTATTCAAAACAAGTGCCCAACGCAGGAGGGCTGCGAAAAACTGCCTCCAAGACGCCCCCGAGACGCCACCCATGAAACCCCATCAGCCATCCGAGTGGCCTCATACTCGCAACCAGAGCACGGTGGCGGGATATGTCGAAAGCAATTCGATCATCATTCGTCGGGTGTTTTGACAGATGCCCTCCGTTTGTGTACGCGGGTTCTCGCCCCACTCCCGACGCGTGCACGGCGAATGCTGGCAATGTCAGCCCAAGAGGCCCCGAAAAGGCCTCCAAGAGGCTCCCATTAAGCCCCAAGAGAGCCCCCCCTACGGCGCACAAGAGGCCCTCAGGAGCAACATATAACAACCGCCAGTTCCCTAAGGGGCTGGCGGTGTGGCGTAAGCCCCAGGATCGTAGGTGCAACCTGATGGCCAGAACGCCTAGTGATTGATCAGTGTGGGCACGGGAGCTTCAATGGTGAGAGCGGATCTCGCGCGTCTGCGCACATGTGCAGGTGGGCGCGTCAAGCGTCAGAAGCTTGAGCCGATGACCCTCCCCGGCAAAGAACCGGCCCCGCGAGGGCGGACAGCGGAGAACCAGGATTGTTAGAACCGACGGCGCGACGAGCACAAGACACCGTGGAACACCACGACTAGAGCTCTCGACCACATCTTTTTGCAATACTCCTCGACTCGGGTATCGAGCCGTGAGTCCTGGGGCCCAAACCCGGGCGAACGTGCCCACTGCAGCAGAGTTGCGACGCAGCAGGGCTAGACCCAGACACCCGACGCTTTTTTTGGTTACAACGTGGATCCCCTGAGGTCTCGACCCGTTCCCCAGGACCAGTTACTCATTCTGATCAGGTTTTTGACGGCCCTTGGTCCACGCAGGGGCCCCCAGCGACAGCCACAGGCAGAACATGCACAACAACCCTCGGCTGGTTTGATTCTGGTCTTCAATCGTGTGCCTGACGTGGTGGTGCACGCAAAGTTCGTGACGAAGGTTCAACGCTCGCTATCATGTCCTCTTTTTGCTTTGCGCGTCCTACACTGCGGGCAGAGATTCGGCCACCGCAGCGGCCGCTCTGCCAGCAGGCACAATGAAGACGAAAGATGGTTGAGGCAGCCGCAAAAGTGCTGCCAGTGCGACGCCCAGCAGCGCCAGCCCAGCGCCGAACGTGCCGACTTCGGCGTTCGGGGCAGCGCCCAGCGGCGATGCCCCTGACGCCGACATAACTGCAACGTCCCAGGTTTCAAAGATCGCGCATCACGGCTCGAAAACTCAGATGGGCCTGGCAGGGTCGGGAGCGGCCAAGAGGGGGGTGTCCAAGAGGGGGGGCGCAAATCATGGCCGGCGGCATGCGCGTGGCCCCTGGGGGGGCCGAGGCACGTCATGAAACAAGAAGAGGCGCCATGAAATCTTGGAAATATCATGGCCCCCGCCATGATATCCACCCCCCACTAGTCATCACCCCCCCTCTTTGCCGCCCCCGACAAGATGCCTACTGCAATGCGCGCCCGAAGAAGCTGCAGGGCGACTCCGGCGGCTGCGCGCAGCCGCAGGCACGAGAGCGTGCCGGCGGGCGCCGGGCAGCCGCCGTCACGGGGC
>CAUYUJ010004776.1:32500-35000 GCA_963575745.1 Prorocentrum cordatum | reverse complement strand
CTGTAGAAACTGTCAGGCAACACAGATGACAAGAGTATGGCCCCGCAGCCATTTTGCATGGAAATTGGACTGCACCTGCAACTTCCTGCGAACCCAGATCCTCGCGATTGCCTGTCACTCTCATGTATCTCTCTCTCTCTCTCTCTCTCACTCTCTCTCTATTTTCCCTTTGCTCTAAAAATACTTCCCTCTCTCTCTCTCTATTTTCCTCCCTCTCTCTCTCTCACTCTCTCTCTCTCTCTCTCTCTCCTTCTCTCTCTTTCTCTCGCTGTCTCTTCTCTCTAATTCTCTCCCGTTCTCTCTCATTCTCTCTTTCGCTGCTGTCTCCCTCTCTCTCTCTCTCGTGTCTCTCAAGTTTTTTTTTTCTCTCTCTCTCTCTCTCTATCGTTCCCTCTCTCTCTATCGTTCCCTCTCTCTCTCTCTCTCTCTCTCTCCCTCTGCTGTGTTGGCGCGCTGGCGCCCACACCAGCAGACACAGGCGTCCACGATGGCAGGCAAAACTTGCAAACGCACACTACTGTTCCCCGCGCGCCGCAGGGCAGCTGACGATCTGCCGAGGCATGGGCTGGAGGGGCGTCGGCGGGCCCCAGCCCGCTGCCGCGCTGGCCACGACGGCCCCGCAGAGAAGGGCTCGCCAGGGGCCGCAGACAGCGCCCTATCGTGGGCTATTTCCCTAAGCGCCTGTGGTTTCCTGGCCTTCCTCTGTCCTTATTTGCCACTGGGGGATTACACACAAACCCTTCCCCTTTGCACAGGATGCTGTCTACAGTGATTTTGCTCTGCTTCCCTGTAGTGAGCTCCACCGAAACCCTCGCCGGGGGGGTGCGCCACATGCGCCTGCCATAGCCAGCACAGCGTTTCGTGGCCCCACAAGGAGCTCCACAAACAGGCTCCTTCGGGGGAGTGCCACAGGCGTCTGCCACGCCCGGTCTGGCGCTTCGAGGCCCCGTGGGGGGTCCCACCTAGTGCCCTCGCGGGGGGTACCGCGTGCGTCCGCCTCGTCCAGTGCGGCGTTTTCTTGGCCCCGTGCTGGGCTCCACTTCAAGCCCCCGCGGGGGGGCGCCGCATGCGCCTGCCAAGCCCGATATGGCGTCTCGTGGCTTAAAGGGGGCTCCACCGAAATACGGCGCTGCGTGGCACCATGGGGATCTCCACCAACGTCGCCAGCGCGGATGGACACATGCGCCCTAGACACCCTGAGTTGTGACTGCCAGTGTGCCCTGTGGCCAGTGCTGCAATTCTGTGCGCCCTGCAGTGCAGAGACGTGCGCCAGTCACTCCTCACAACTGGGCGTCCCTGGCTCAGTTGCGTGGGCTGCTCCAGCTTACTGTAGTGACCATTTTGTGCAAACCCGAAGGTTTCCACCCCAATCCTGCAGCCGCAAACAACATAAGCAAGAGATTAAGAAATAATGCCTTGCTAGGAAAGCACACACACAGAAACACACACAGAGAGACAGACACTGGCGCACACACACACACACACACACACACACGCGCGCACGGACAGACGGCCACGGCCACGGACACTCAGACACCCACACGCAGAGAGAGAGAGAGAGAGAGAGACATAGACACACACACACACACAGAGACACACACACACACACACGCACACACCGACACATGCACACACGCACACACAGCACATCACATGCGCACACGCTCGCACACATACACACACAAACATGGACACACACACACAGACACACACACACACACATGCACACACACACACATGCACACACACACACACACACGCACACACACACACACACACACGCGCACACACACAGCACATGCGCGTGCACACCGCTTCGTGGCCCCGAAGGGGGCTCCACAAACAGGCCCCTTCGGGGGCGTGCCGAAGGCGTCTGCCACACCCGGTCTGGCGCTTCGTGGCCCCGTGGGGGGGCTCCACCCAGTGCCCTCGCGGGGGGCACCGCATGCGCCCGCCCCTTCCAGTGCGGCGCTTTCGTGGCCCGTGGTGGGCTCCACTTCAAGCCCCCCGGGGGGGGTGCCGCGTGCGCCTGCCAAGCCCGATATGGCGTCTCGTGGCCCATAGGGAGCCCCACCGAAGTGCGGCGCTTCTTGGCACCATGGGGATCTCCACAAGGGGCACCAGCGCGGATGGACACCCTGAGTTGTGACTGCCAGTGTGCCCTGTGGCCAATGCTGAAATGCTGTGCGCCCTGCAGTGCAGACACGTGCGCCAGTCACTCCCCGCAACTGGGCGTCCCTGGCTCGGTTGCGTGGGCTGCTTCACCTTACTGTAGTGACCATTCCGTGCAAACTCGAAGATTTCCACCACAATCCTGCAGCCGCAAAGAAGATAAGCAAGATATTAGGAAAGAACGCCTTGCTAGAAAAGCACACGCACAAACACAAACACACAGAGACAGACACTGGCGCACACACACACATACACACACAAACAAACAAACGGCCACGGCCACGGCCACGGACACTCACACCCCCACACGCAGAGAGAGAGAGAGAGA
>CAUYUJ010004776.1:0-27500 GCA_963575745.1 Prorocentrum cordatum | reverse complement strand
GTATAAGAAGGACGCACAATAAAGATATTACCCCAGTGCGACCCTACCTAGAAGTTGGAGCCCCTAGGAAACCAACATTAGTTGCTATACTATGCTATGCTATGCCATGCTATGTTGCGCTATGCTCTGCTATGTTATGCTATGCTGCGCTATGCTATGCTATGCTAAGCTATGCTATGTCATGCTGCGCGGTGCTATGCTAAGCTAAGCTATGCTATGCTATGCTATGCTAAGCTGCGCTATGCTATGCTCTGCTCTGCTCTGCTATGCTGTGCTATGCTATGCTGTGCTATGCTGCGCTGTGCTATGCTGTGCTGTGCTGTGCTGCGCTATGCTATGCTATACTATGCTATGCTGCGCTATGCTATGCTGGGCTATGCTATGATATGCTGTGCTGCGCTATGCTACGCTACGCTATGCTATGCTGTTCTGTAGTATGCTAAAGCTCAGCGAAGCTAAGATGAAGGTCAGCTAAGCCAAGATACACCTGAGCTAAGATGAAGCTGAGCTAAGCTAAGCTAAGCTAAGCTAAGATGACATAAGCTAAGCTAATATGAGATAAGCAACGCTAAGCTAAAGGGACGTAACTGGGGGAACCGCGGGGCGGATCCTGGGGGAACCGCCCGGGGCGAGTTGCACTGCCCGGCCCTTTAAGCACAGAGGGTAAGAACCCTTCTAGGCAGAGCCTAGGTAGGGAATAAGCTAAGCTAAGATGAGATAAGCAACGCTAAGCTAAGGGGACGACACTGGGGGAACCGCGGGGCGGATGCTGGGGGAACCGCTCGGGGCGAGTTGCACTGCCTGGCCCTTTAAGCATACCGATTAAGAACCCTTCTAGGCAGAGCCTAGGTAGGGAACACGGGTCTTGTAAGGCCATGCCGACACTTTGCGAGCGGGGCGAGGCCAGGGAAGGCGGCCAAGGATGGGCCGAAGGGGAAGGATCCAAGGGTGACCTTGGAAAGTTGCTCATCCTTACTACGCGGGTTGACTCTACTTTCTCTTGTTCCATATGCCAATTGAATTACACCCGCAAGTTGTGAGGGCGTCTCAAGCGGAACGGGGCCGAAACCATGACGAATCAAAGCCAAACCAGGCGAAAAGCGAACACGTCTCAAGCGGAATCGTGCCCAAACCAGCCTAAATTAACCCGGCAAAACCAAACCCAACAAAGAACCAAACCCAAACCAAGCCAAACCTACCAAACCGGGCACATTTGGAAGACGTCTCAAACGAAACCGCGCCCAAATCACCCAAACCGGGTAAATTCTGGGGACGTCTTAAGAGAAACCGCGCCAGAACCAGGCTGCCCCCGGGGCCAAACCAGGCAGATGTTCAAGATGTCTCAGGCGGGGCGCGCGGCCAGACTACGCCAAACCAGGGGCCGATCCATGCAGATTCGGAAGACATCCTGAGCAGGATCGCCCAAGCCAGGCTCCACCAACTTTCCTTAACAAGTGGCACGCGTGCCATGGCTCTTGCACATACAAAGGAGGAGGGAGAAGGTGGGGTTGGAGGGGGATGTGTTCCGAGATGGCCTCCAAGATGGCTCAGGAGAGTCCAAGACTGTCAAAGGGCCTTAAGACGGCCCCAAGTGCGTTCGGAGAACCCTCGGGACCCCCTCGAAAAGTCCAAATCCTTTGAACAAAACCCATGAACAATCAATTAGTGGCTGGTTTATGTATTTCTCGTTCCCCGAAGCCTCCAAGCTGGGCTGACTGGCTGGGGGGGAGGGCCGCGGGCGTCGCGCGTGGGTGCCAAAATAAAATGCTTGAGGAGGGTGGCCTGCGCTGGCTAGTGGGTGGGGAGGAGCTGGGCTGGCTGGGCGTGGAGGGCGCGGTGCAAGTGCCGTGCGTGCCGAAATGGGAAGGTCGTTGCGGATGGGGCGCGCTGGCTGGGGGGAGAGGGAGAGGAGGAGGAGGAGGAGGAGGAGGAGGAGGAGGAGGAGGAGGAGGAGGAGGAAGAGGAGGAGCTGGGTTGGCTGGGGGCGGGACGGACGGTGCCAGCGCTGTGCGTGCGCGCGTGCCGAAACAAGTGGTCGGGGCGGAGGGTGCGCGCCGGGTGGGGGACGGAGGAAAGCTGGGCTGGCTGGGGTGGGGGGGGGCTGGGCGGTGCCAGCGCCGTGCGTGCGTGCCGAAATAAAATGGTCGGGGCGGAGGGGGCGCAAAAACCAAGGGAACAACATTATGCGCTGTTCCTTGCCACTTTTTCGCTTACGATGCGCTTATGACGCCTCCAACCTGGGCTGGCTGGGGGGGAGTGCGGTGCTGGTGCCAGTGCCGTGCGTGCTAAAAACAACAATCGAAACATTATTGGGGGTGAGTGGGCGGTGCCAGTGCCGTGCGTGCGTGCCGATATGTTGTCGTCGTCTTCGTCGTCGTCTTCGTTCCCCACATCCTAAGTGGGGTTCTTGGTTTCTCTGGACACCCCGCGCAGTCATCACACACACACACACACACCGTCTCTTCCTCCGCATCACCCACTCCCACTCACTCCTTCATTCATCATCATCATCATCACCATCATCATCATCATCATCATCATCATCATCATCATCTTCATCAACCACACACCCACTTGCTTTCATGATCACCATCATCATCACACTCACACATTGACATCATCATCATCACCATCATCATCATTCACTCATCACTTCGTCATCATTCACTCCCCATCTTGACGATGGACAATGTTTTAAGCGGGAGCCTCGTCTGTGAGTGAATTGAAAGGAGGTCTCACGCGGGAGCCCCCCCCTATGGGCCCCGCAAATCATGTTACTAATCCAGGCGGGTCAACCAGAACATGTAACTGTCGTCACTCTTGGGCTCTTCTGGCTCGAGTATAAAGGAAGTCTCAGGCGGGAGCCTCGTCTGTGAGTGAAAAGTGAAGAAGTCTCAGGCGGGAGCCCCCTCGCTATGGGGCCCGCACTTCATCTTGGTAGTCCGAACGGGTCATCGGAAACATGTAATTGTCGTCACTTTTGGGCTCCTCAGGCTGGAATATGGAGAAAGTCTCTGGCGGGAGCCCCGTCTGTGAGTGAATTGCGATGAAATCTCAGGCGGGATCCCTTTCCCTATGGGGCCCGCACTTCATGTTGGTAATCCGAGCGGATCATCCAGAACTTGTAACTGTCGTCACTTTTGAGCTTCTCTGGCTCGGGTATAGAGGACGTCTCAGGCGGGAGCCTCGTCTGTGAGCGAATTGCGAGGAAGTCTCAGGCGGGACCTCCTCCCTATGGGGCCCGCTTTTCATGTTGGTAATCCGAGCGGGTCATCGGCAACCTGAAATAGTCGCTATTTTGGGGGATCTTCAGGCTTGAGTTTGGAAGAATGTTCAAGCGGGAGCCTCGTCTGTGAGTGACTGGCGAGGAAGTCTCAACCGGGAGTTTCTCCTTATGGGTCCCGCACCTCATGTTCGAATTCGAGGCGGGTCATCGGCACCGTGTAACTATCGTCACTTTGGGCTCCTCAGGCTTGAATTCGGAAGAAGTCTGAATAGGGAGCCTCGTCTGTGAGTGAATCGCGAGGAAGTCTCAGGTGGGAGCCCCTTCTCTATGGGACCCGCACTTCATGTTCGAATCCGAAGCGGGTCATCCGAGCGAGCTTTTTGGGCTCCTCAGCTCCTGCGGCTTGAATACGGGGGAAATATTCGGCGGGAGCGTTGTTTGTGAGCAAACTGCGGGTAGCCTCGTTTGAGCTGGTCGTCAGCAAATTTGCTGTTGTCATGGGCCTGCGTGCCCGAGAGGGTGATTGAGGAGCTGACGACGACGACGACGACGACGACGACGACGACGACGACGACGACGACGACGACGACGACGACGACGACGAGGCGGCCCGCGAGGCGGCCCGCGAGGGCGCGGGTGCGCCCGAGCCGACGGGGGCCGCGACCACTCCTGCGTCCGCGGCCGGATACCGACCGCTGGTGACCGCAGCGCGCGAGGAGAGACACGCCTGGGCAAACCTGCGTGACGACCGCCTCCAGGGCAATCGCGACGAGGATGGCGCGTGCGCTGACGACGGCGAGGCGGCCTGGGCGGCAACCCCGCTGCGGCCAATTTTGCCCGCAGCGTGTACTCGACGCCCAGCGCATGCATAGCCGCCCTGGTCGCTGGGTTGTCGGAGAACGAGAGACTCACGCGGAACCAGACGCTCTTCGTCGCCAAGTTCGCGAAGGCCTGCGACGACGCCTGGGAGGACGACGTGCAGAAAAAAACCCTGGAGCGAGAGAAAAGTGACGCACTTGCTCCTGCTGGGCCAGGGCGGCTCGGGGAAGACGCACGTGGTGCAGAAGGTCGTTTTCCCAGTGGCGGAATATTTGCGGCCCTCGTCGGCGCAGGACAAGGGTGCCATGATGGTCGTGGCCTTCTCGAACGCGCAGGCGAAGAATATCTCCACGGAGACTGTGAAGGCCAGAGCGCTGCACAACGCCTGTGCCCTGCGAGTCCAAAAGTACATCAACGCGAAGATGAGGCCGGGGGGCATGCAGAAGAGGCTGAAGTGGTTGTGGGAACGCGTCCGCGTTCTGGTCATCGAGGAGGTGAGCATGGTGGCGGCTGCTCTGTGCAACGCGCTGGATTTTCGCGCCTGCCACGGGCGCAGTGACACACGCGACGTGCATGAGTCCACCTACAAGAGGCCTCGTCACCACTTCGGGCGCGTCCCCATCGTGTTGCACCTCGGCGATTTCCTACAGCTGAAGCCCACTGGCAGCATCGGGCTCCTGACGGACGTGAACGAGCGCCAGGACGACGGGTCCTACAAGTACGCGGAGCCGCCGACGGTGGAGATTCAGCGCGCCATCAGCGTTTTCTCTCGCATCCCCTGCGTCTTCGAACTGAAGGGCACGAAGCGCTTCGAGCCCGGGGACCCTCTGATCGCGTTCTTGGGCTGCACGCGCGAGGGGAAACGCTTCCCGCCAGAGGTCTGGTCTGCCTAGGAGAAGACGTTGGCCTCGGACAGCCGCGGCGTCCTGGACCCTCGGCCCCAGCACGAGAACCTTCGGCTCGGCTTCGGTATGGGCATCTACTGGGAGACGCTCGCGAGGTGGATCAACGCGCGTGCTCGTCGTGACGCGCGGCGTCTGGGCGTGCCCTTCGTTTTCCTGCAGGCCGTAAACGAGTGCGGCACGATTGGAGGCGACCCAGACGCAGGCCGCCGCCTCCTGAACGCCCCGAACATGCGCAAGACGGGGGACATCCACGGTGTCTTACCGGCACGCGTCGGCATGGAGGTTCGGTTCACGGCCGTGCAGGAGGAGCTGAAGAAGAAGTTGGGGCTCGTGCAGGTGCAACGGGCCACCATCGTGTCCTTCGAATTTCACGCAGACGACGAGCGAGACTGCGAGGAGTGCGCGCCGGGCCAGCTCTTTCGCCCCCGCTACCTACCGCGGGGAATCTGGATGCAGGCCCACTTCTTCAAAAAGTCCCCGATCTACAAGGAGGTCGCCGAGGTGCTGCTGCAGAGCGCCGAGGGCGCTGACGACAACGGCGCGGCCGAGGCGCGGGCGAGGAGCTTGCGCATGTTCAGGCCCAGCGAGCAGGAGCTCACGTGGCAGAGCTCGGGGCCGCACGTTGTGCGCCGCTCGAGGTTCACCCTGGCGCGCGCGTCCTACCTGACCTACACGCTGTCGCAAGGTCAGACGCTGCGCAAGGGCGTCACCATCGACTGCGCCAGGGATGAGGACGCTGGTCGCACGGGCATGTCGGACAAGCAGTGGTGGCTGCACCTCTACGTCATGTTATCCCGCGCCACGTGCCTGCGGAACATGCTGATCCTGTGGCCGCCCGCGCGAGACTTCCTGGAGCGCGGGCCGCCGGCGTCCCTGCGGAAGGCGCTCGACGAATTCGACAAGAGAGCAGTGGACTCCAGGGCTGAGGCGGAGCAGCTCGCGGCAGAACTAGGCTTCGTGCTGCATCCCGCCTGAGCGCGGCCGCGGTTAGCTCGGTGCCTGCGGGGTTGTCCTAACGGCTTGCTCTCGTGCCCCAGCGGCTCGCGGGGTTGTCCCAACGGCCTGGCCCGAAGGGTTGTCCCGACGGCTTCGCGATCTAGCCGTCGGCAAACGCGCGCGTGATTGCCCAGGCGGCGAGGGCGCCGATGAACATCGATCTGCTTGCGCCGACCAGGGGGGCGGGGAGGCGCACATGGAGAAGATGCAGGCGGAGGATGAGGAGGATGGAAAGAGTATGGGGGAGGGCGGTGATGAGATGAGGAGGTGGAGGAGGAGGCGGAGGAGGAGGAGGAGGAGGAGGAGGAGGGGGAATAGGATAAGGATAATTAGAGGGAGGAGGAGAGGGCAGAGCAGAGGGCGAGAGGAGAGTGTCCGCCAGGAAGTGGATGAAAGGGCTAAGGGGAAGCTAAACATATTCTCATGTGGGGTCCTACCGTCGGAATAATTTTCGTCTTCGTCGTTGTCGCCAGTCCCAAGGAAATTGAAAACCGAATATAAAGAGAAACGTCGTGGTTAAGTCGATTTCCTCTCCTCCCCCCCACCTGACGGGGGGGGCACGACAGGGGGAAGGGGTGGCGGGTAGGGGCTGGGGCGGGTGGGCGGTGCCAGTGCCGTGCGTGTCGGTATAAAATGAACGGGGCGGACAGAGCGCGCTGGCTGGGGGGAGAGGTGGAGCTGGGCTGGCTGGGGAGGATGGGGGGTGCCAGCGCCGCGCGTGCGTGCCGAGATGAAAGTGTCGGGAAGGAGGGGGGCGCGCCCACTGGGGAGAGAAGATGAGTTGGTCTGGCTGGGGGGGGGATGATGGGCAGTGCGGGCGCGGTGCGCGCGCGCCGAACAACAAAACAAATCGGTGCGGAGGGGGCGCGCCGGGTGGGGGGAACAGGTGGGCTGGGCTGGCTGGGAGGGGTGTGTGCGGTGCCCGCGGCGTGCGCGCGTGCTGAACAAAAATGGTCGGGGCGGAAGGGGCGCGCTGGCCAGGGGGGAGCCGGTGCCGTGCGTGCGCGCCGAAATGAAAGAGCGCCGGGGCGGAGGGGGCGCGCCGGCTGGGGGTTGGGGGGGGGCAGAGCCGGCTAGGGGGATGAAGATGGGCGGCGCTGGTGCCCTGCGTGCATGCCGAAAGAATGGTCGGGGCGGAGGGGGCGTGCTCACTGAAGGGGGAGGAAGAGCTGGGCTGGCGGGGAGGGGGGGTGCGGTGCAGGCGCCGTGCGCGCGCGCCGACATACAGCAGTCGGGTTGGGGGGCGGCGCTGGCAGGGGGGAGACAGGGAACGGGGCTGGCTGGGCGTGGTGTGGGCGGTGCCTGCGCCGTGCGCGCGCGCGGGAATCAGTGGATCACCCCAGGCCCCCCCCCCGAAGGCGGAAACCAGCTTAGAATTTTCTGAGGTGGGTGGCGGGGGGCGTTTGGACCGCACGTCCGCTGCTGCGGACGGGCTTGGGCGCAGACGCCTTCATTTGTCTTTCGGGCGGTGTTGGGGCTGGTGTGGAGTTCGGAGAAATACTACTTCCGAGCCTGATCAGGCTCGGGAAAATGTTCTGCGAATGCCGCCACGCGCGCCCATGCCGATTCACAACGTGTTGGGAATGTCCACAACACTTCCGCCCGTCATGTTGTAGTGCACTCGTGCTATTTGAAGACAACAATGGGCCTTCAGTGCGCGCAATGACCTGTGATGTTTTCAATTACCCATTCCGTTTGGAAGCAATGGCACATGCCAATGCCAATGTGCCTTGCGGTGGTCTCTTGTGCAATATGCCAATCCGGATCACCACCTCGATGTGTGAGGACGTCTCAAGCGGAACCGGGCCGAAACCATGCCAAACCAGGGCCAAACCAGGCGAAGTGTGAGTACGTCTCAAACGGAACGGCGCCCAAACCAGGCCAAACCAAGGCCATCGAGAACGTCTCAAGCGAAACCGGGCCCAAACCAGGCCTAACC
The DNA here is from genome assembly GCA_963575745.1 of Prorocentrum cordatum. NCBI lineage: Eukaryota > Dinophyceae > Prorocentrales > Prorocentraceae > Prorocentrum > Prorocentrum cordatum. The sequence goes on along the minus strand of CAUYUJ010004776.1, from coordinate 19,615 downwards.
AGGGGCCAAACCAATCAAATTTAGAGGACGTCTCAAGCGACCCTAGGCTCAAACCAACCAGGCCAAATCAGGGGTCAAGCCACACAAGTTCTGATGCTGTTCCAGGCGGGGCGCGCAGCCAAACCCGGCCAAACCAGGGGCCAAACCAATCAGATTTTGAGGATGTCCAGGCTCCGTCCACTCTCCTTAATCAAATTCTGAATCAAGGAGTGGGTCTTCCCAGGGCCGCTCCCGCAGGCGAAGCCCGTTTCGAACTTTAGCAGGGGGCGGGGGGCGTCTGGACCTCGCGTCCGCTGCTGCGGACGGGCTTGGACGCATAAGCCTTCACTTGTCTTTCGTGCGTTGTCGGGGTTCTGGTGTGGCGGTCGGAGAAACTCTTACGAGCCTGATCAGGTTAGGGAAGGTTTTCTGCGAATGCCGCCACGCGCGCCCATGCCGATTCACAGCGTGTTGGGAATGTCCACGCCACTCCCGCCTGTCATTTTATAGCGCAACCGTACTATATGGTGATCACAATGGCTCTTCATTGCGCACCGGGCCATCCCTTCGGTCTGTAGGGCCTACCACGACCTGTGTCAATTATTCATTCAGTACCGAAGAACGATTGGGACATCCCAGTGTCTTCAGATTGTTTCTCTTGTACAAGATGCCAATCCGAATCATCACCGAAAATTGTATGGACGGCTCAAGGGGAACGGGGCCGACACCATGCCAAACCAGGGCCAAACCGGAAAACTGCGAGGACGTCGCAAAGAAACCGGGCCCAGACCAGGCCAAACCACTGCCAAACCAAGCGAACTTCGAGGACGTCTCAAAAGAAACCAAGCCCAAACCAGGCCAAACAAGTGCGAGACCAAAGACATCTTGAGAACGTCTCACGATTAACCTGGCCCAAACCAGGCCACACTGGGGGCCAAACCATGCAGATGTTGAGGATGTCTCAGGCGGGGCGCGCGGCCAAACCAGGCCAAACCAGGGGCCATTCCAAACAGATTTTGAGGACGTACAGAGCAGAATCGCCCAAAACAACGTACAGCTCGCCCCTTGGCCCCTCGCCAGCTTCACGTCAAGGGGCGAGCATATGTAAGGGCGCAGCTCCGCACAGGATGCGTAGCCTGCGGCTGCGCAAGGCAGGGCCCCCTGGCTTAAACAAGCGAAATATCCTCACCGCCCTGACTTAAAGCTGCCACTGCAATATCCTCCCACCCCTCGCTTGAAATTGCGAGTGAAACATCCTCACCCCCCTGGCTTAAAACTGCCAGCGAGATATCCCCACGCCCCTGGCCTAAAACTAGCAGCGAAATATCCTCACAGCCCTCGCCTAAAACTGCGAGCGAACTATCCCCTCACCCCTCGCTCAAAACTGCCAGTGAAATATCCTCACCGCTCTCACTTAAGACTGCCAGCGAAATATCCTCACCCCCTCGCTCAAACTGCCAGCGAAAGATCCTCACACACGTCGCATCAAACTGCCAGCGAAGTCTCCGAACTATCTTCACACCTCTCGCTTAAGACTGCCAGCGAATATTCTCACACCCCTCACTTAAAACTGCCAGCGAAATATCCTCACCGCCCTGAAGTAAAACTGCCAGCGAAATATCTCAAACCCCCTTGCTTAAAACAGACCGCGAAATATCCTCGTGCCCCTGGCCTAAAACTGTCAGGAAGATATCCTGAACCCCCTGACTTAAACCTGCCAGTGAACTATCCTCACCGCCCTCACTTACAATTGCCAGCGAAATATCCTCACAACCCTGGCCCAAAACTGCCAACGAAATATCCTCACCACCCTCGCTTAAAACTGCAAGCGACATATCCTCACACCCCTCGCTTAAAACAGCCAGCGACAAATCCTAAAACTGCCAGCGAAAGATCATCACCGCCCTGACTTAGAGCTGCCAGCGAAATATCCTCACCCCCCTGGCCTTAAAACTGCCAGCGAAATATCCTCAACACCCTGGCCTAAACTGCCACCGAGATATCCTCATCCACGGAATTAAAACTGCCATCTAACGGTTCTGGTGATTCAGTTCAGTTCTGTCAGTTAATTCTGTTTGTCAGTTCTGTCTACTTCCCGAAAATCAAATTTACAAGCTTCGCCCGTAAACCAGGCTCCGTCCACTCTCCACTCAACCCCAGGTCCCTCCCCGCATGCGGAACCCCGTTCAGAATTGCATGGGGGGACGGGGCGCTTGGACCGCGCGTCCGCTGATGCTGGCGGGTGCTGGGCGCAGAATCCTTCATTTGCCTCTCGGGTGTTGTTGAGGCTCTGGTGTGGCGTCAGGAGAACCACTTCTGAGCCTGATCAGGCTCGGAGAGGTTTTCTCCGAACGCCGCCACACGCGCCCATGCCGATTCACAACGTGTTGGGAATGTCCACACCCATTCCGTCTGTTATGTTGTAGCGTGGCCGTGCTATATGTGGACCGCAAGGGTCTTCATTGCGCACAATGCCACTACCTCGACATTGTACACCCGCAGTAGCATGTGTTAATTACCCAGTCCGTTTCGAAAGCATGGCACATGCCAATATGCCTCGCAATGGTTTCTCTTGTGCAGTCTGCCACACGCGCCTACTTTTGCTTTTATACACCCACCGCGACTGTGTTCATTGTTCATTCAGTGTAGAAGCGTTGCGTATCTCATAATGTCTTGCGATCGTTCTCTTTTGCAATCTGCCAGTCCGAATCATCCTGGAAATTGTGAGGACGTCTCAAGCGGAACGGGGCCGGAACCATGCCAAACCAAGTCCAAACCGAACAAGCTGCGAGAACGTCTCGAGCGCAACCGGGCCCAGACCATGCCAAACCAGGGCCAGACCACGCAACTTCCGAGCACGCCTCGGGCGTAACCTGGCCCAAACCAGGCCGCACTGGGGGCCGAACCATGCAGGTTTGGAGGATGTCTCGGGCGGGACGCGCGGCCAGACCAGGCCAAGCCAGGGTCCACACCAAACAGACTTTGTAGACGTCCTGAGCAGCATCGCCCAAACCAGGCTCCATCCACACTCCTCAGTACAACTCTAAGTCACAGAGGGGATCACCCTAGGGCCCTCCCCGCAGGCGGAACCCCGTTTAGAATCACATGGGGTGTGGGAGTGTGCGTTTGTACCGCGCGTCCGCTGATGCGGACGGGATTGGTCGCAGAACCCTTCATCTGCCTTTCGGGTGTTGACGGGGCTGTGGTGCGGCGTCAGGGGAAATATCTCCGAGCCTGCAGGTGGGAATATCTGATCCAGAGCTCCCCCCCCGCCGGGTCACCCCCCCCTCCCGCTGGACGGGCACGCTCGTGAGCCTGGCGAATGGGATCTCCCCCCTGACCCCCCTTGTGATCGCGGGTCTGCGGGCGAGGCGTGGTGGAGGGGGGTGCCGGTGCCCCCGCCCCGTGGGTGTGGGGTGGTGGTGCGGTGCCGTCGTCGTCGCCGTCGTCGTCGTCGTCGTCGTCGTCGTCACCGTCATCGTCGCCGTCGCCCCCCCGGTGGTCGGGTGCGCCCGTGATCCTCGCGAAGGCCTCGCGAATGGGATCTCCCCCATGCCCACCCCTCCCTCTGTGTTCGTAGGCCTGTGGGCGTGGCGTGGTGGAGAGGGTTGCTGGTGCCCCCGCCCCTCGCCCTGTGGGTTGATGCGGTGTCGTCGTCGTCGTCGTCGTCGTCGTCGTCGTCGTCGTCGTCGTCGTCGTCGTCGTCGTCGTCGTCGTCGTCGCCGTCGCCGTCGCCGTCGCCGTCGCCGTCGCCGTCGCCGTCGCCGTCGCCGTCGCCGTCGCCGTCGCCGTCGCCGTCGCCGTCGCCGTCGCCGTCGCCGCCGCCGCCGCCGCCGCCGTCGCCGTCGTCGTCGTCGTCGTCGTCGTCGTCGTCGTCGTCGTCGTCGTCGTCGTCGTCGTCGTCGTCGTCGTCGTCGTCGTCGTCGTCGTCGTCGTCATCGTTCCCGTCGTCGTCGTCGTAGTCATCGTTCCCATCGTCGTCGTCGTCGTCGCCCCCCCCTTCAATATGGGGGGTGCCGAAGGAACCCTCAAATCCCCAATCCCGTCTACGGGGGGGGGTCCTGTGAACCCTCGACCCGGGATCATCTTAGGTTGTTCCCGTCGGGTTTCGAGGGGCCTATCCCCAACTGGGGTGGGGTGATGGTGGGGCTGAGTTACGATGGCCCTGGGGATGGGTCAAACGATACTGCTCCCCCTTCCCCACCGCCACCCTCCTCTCCCTTCTGCTCTGCTCCTCCTCGGTCCTACTCCGCCTCCGCCTGCTGCACCGCGCAGCACGAGTGGAACGCTGGGGAACCTGGTAAGGGCAAGCGGCACGTAGGCGGCGCTGCAGGGATCCCCACGGCCCCCCCTCTCGAGACTGGCGCCCCCCGTGGAGATACCAAGCGACTTCAACTGCGACTCGCACACGAAAAGCAATCCGCCCATCTTAGGGCGGGACGACACTGCTGGCACAGATCAGACACTACCACGGACAACTTTTCTGTAAAGAACCCTCCTCGACCACCGCCTCCTCAGCATGCTCTCTCTCTCTCTCTCTCTCTCTCTCTCTCTCTCTATATATATACATCAATGCCCCGACCTTGCCGCTCTCTCCCGTCAAAACGCCTGCAGCCTATAGCCCGTCTGCCACAGAAATGTCATCAGAAAACGGGTGGGTCAAGTTGAACACATCTGGCCAAGCGGCACTGCAGCCCGCGGGGCTGACTTCAGTGGCGAAACACACCTCTCGCATGAAAGAAACGAATGCTGTGGGAAATGGTTCCTGGACCACGGAGCCTTCTCCCAAGATCAATTCTTCTTCCCGAAACGTTCTCTGACGGTCCCGGGGCCCTGGGACTGCCCCTGAAGTGCGAAAACGGCGAAACCCTGAGGACCCGTTCCCTTCATGCGAACACCTGCGCGAACTGAACCCACTTCGCCATGCCGGGCACGTCCACCACGGACGCAGGCTCGAGCGAACCGCGGTTCTGCCTGTACCACGCCTGCACCTCCGCGTCGCCCCGGAAGAGGTCCCCGCTCGCGAGCTGCTCGACTGCCGTCTCGGGGGAATAGTACCTCTTCGTGGCAAGCTTGCCCGAACCGGGGGGGGGCCTGGGGCGCGTCCATTCGAACGAGACGCCATAGGTGACGAGGTTGTGGTGCGCCACGAAGATGGTGGAGAGCGGCACTCCAGTGCCCGTGATGTTCGGCAACATGTACTCCTGCGGGCCGTACGTCTGGATGAGGTTGGTGAACGTTTGGAACGCTAGCAGGTCTTGGGTCTCAATGAGGTCGCAGGTGAGCTTCATGTACCCGCGTTGGACATACGATGACATGACAGTAAGGGACCACGCTTCGAACGTGTTGCATTGGGACATCAGCATCATATGAGCATTCGCAGAACCTCATTGCTGCTGGTTTCATTGCCAGAAGTATGAGACAACAGAATCAGGTGCAATTCTTGGCAGCAACACCTGCATGAACGCCCTGAAATGCACGGTTCAGCCTCCACACCACACAGCTCCGCCAGAGATTATCCTTGCGATTGCACCGAAAAGCCTATTCGGCTTATCTCCGCCGAGGGCATCTGCGCGGAGCGCCATGGTGTGGAACGAGGCCCAGAAAGAACATGCTCGCAACCACACCGTCTTGCCATGAGGCCAATCTCCGGGTGTCCACTCTTGTTGGCAAGCCCCCAAAGGTGGCGCCCCCTTGAGGACAAAATTGCGATATGGCATGACAAGTGCACTCTGTATCAACGACCCATTTTCGTCCCGAAACCTGGTGAGCGGAATCCACCAGCCTTTCGGGCGTGAGTGGTTGAGGGCGTTTCCTCTTCCAACCCCTTCTTCCCCTGCAGAGAAGGGTTTATCACTGTTCCCTATTAATATACATCCCCTCCCCCAGGCGACTGGGAGCCAACCCAGGTCCATGAGGGCCCCCCCACCATCCCTTGTAACAAACAAGACAAGCACACTCTCTGCCCCCACCATCCTTTGTAACAAACCATACAAAACACACTCTGTCTCCAAATTCGGAGCATGACCAGCGAATCCGATGCGGCCTCCCCCCACCATCCCTGGAAACAAAACACTGCAGAATACACTTGGCGGCGAAGGCGGCGGCTGCGCCGGCTGCGGCGGGGGCAGCGGCTGCGGCGGCTGCGACGGTGGCGGCGGCGGGCGGCGGCGGCGGGAGCGGCGGCGGTGGCGGCGGCGGCGGAGGCGGCGGCGGCGGCGCAGTCGGTGGCGGCCAGCGACTGCGGCGGCAGCGGCTGCGGCGGCGGCGAATTGGCAGCGGGGGCGGCGGCGGCGGCAGCGGCGGGCAGTGCGGCGGCTGCAGCGGCGGACAGCGGTGACGGCGGCTGCGGCGGCGCGGCGTCGGCGGCGGCGGCGGGCGGCGGCGGCGGCGGAGGCGGCGGCGGCGGCGGATTGGCCCCCAGTAACTGGCCATTCAAAGACGACTGCTGCATATGCTGCGGCTCGGGCCAGGCTCGGGTGCTACGTATGTGTTGGGAGGGCGGGTGGGAGTGAGCGAGACGGCTTGCGGGCGGGGAGGGCGTCTTGACCCCTCCTCCCACCCCCTCCCCTGGACCTGAACGGAGCGTCCCGCGACCCATTGGAGCGTCCAAGATGGCCTCAGCGAGATGGCCCACATCATTGATTTGACTTAGGTTTTGGGCCCATTCGGGCCTCCGTGGGGGTAACCCTAATTGAGCCCCCTTCTTTGATTGATCTCCTCCGAGATGGCCCCAACATGGCCCCCGAGACTCCCAAAGTGCCCTAATAGGGCCCCAGGAGGCGCCCAGGAGGCCCCAAGAGGCCTCCAAGAGGTCCCCAGGAGGCTCTTCAGAGACCCCCAAGATGCCCCAAGAGACTCCTCCGAGGCACCCATGACGCTCTAGGAGACCTTCATGACCGCCAAGAGGCCCCCAAGACGCCCCAAGAGAACTCACAGAAGCTTTCAAGGGACATCCGAAGAGACTCCGAGAGGCATCCAAGAGACCTCTGGCCACTCTGCTCGCCCTCCTCTCCTCCTCCTCCTCCTCCTCCTCCTCCTCCTCCTCCCCCCTCCTCCTCCTCCTCCTCCTCCTCCTCCTCCTCGTCATCCTCTTCCTCATCCGCCTATTCCTCCTAGTCCCTCCTCCGTCCCCCGCCCTCTCCCTCCCATTCCTCCTCCGATTTCTCCTCCATCCCCCCCCCTCTTGGGGTATGACGGCTTCCCCTGACACCTTATTCCACTGCATGCTCATGCGCATCCCTGATCAGGGCAACTCGCCTGGGTATCGTTTCTAGATGGACTGATGGAGTTGCGCGTAGCGCCCAACATTGGAACTGGATCCGTCGGGCCGCATCCGTCCCTGCCAGCGCACGTAGGCAAGACCATGTCTTCCGTGATATTGATGCATGCCCATGCCTCGGCCGCCTGGATCTCAACCAACATCTCATCATCACACTCGTCATCGCTGTCACACTTGACCATGTTTTGATGGAAGCTGCCGCGGCAAGACTCGACGGGGTGCAGCTCGGGGAGCAACCTGGCTAGGTCTATCGCAGCACGCTGAGCCTGCAGGAGGCCCGGGAAACTGGACTCGGGCTTGCTGAAGTTAAACGCCATAGCTTCGCATTCGAACTGGTAGAACGAATCCGTCGTTCTGCAGAACTCGCGCCTGCCCTCCGCCTGATCGCGCAGATGTGGCCCCAGCGTTTGGACGCCGTAATAGCCGAGCATCAGGAGGTCGTGGAGGGCGACGAGATCCGTGGCGACGATCTCCCTGGGCGGGCCCGCAGCGGAGGAGGCGACCACCTTGCGGGACTGCAGGTACGACGAATCCTCGTCCACGTCCGCTGCGCACTCGGCACCGGCGCACTCGCCGCCCGCCCGGCTGCTGCGCTGCGGCGCCGCGCGCACGGCGGCGGCCCACAGCAGCAGCGCCGGGGCGAGGGCGCGCATCGCGGAGAGCTCCCCAGAACGAAGCCCAGGCCGCGCGCGGGTCTGGGCCACGGCCGGGCCTCGCGGTGCGACGCGGCCAGGGCCTTCAGCCGCTCGGCCGCGATGTCTTGAGCCGAACCGACCACGGACAGGGACGCTGCCATGTCTGAGAGCCGGGAGTGGCATCGCATGTCCCACCCTTGTTGACGCCGCCGAGCGACATCGTAGATCGTGTGAGGCTTGGGCCATCGAGGGTAACTTCTAGAGGGACAACACAAGCTCCCAAACCAACCCACTGCCGCAATTGGCGGACCTTGCTCGGCGGCCTGCTGGAACCGCGACACCGCTCGCTGAAGAAGACCCCGTCCTGGCTGAGAGGGCACAACGTAGCGATACTACTCTCTGGTCCTCTCCCGAGGTGCGCTCTGACCAAGATTTCGAGGCGAACGCAGCCGTTATGATGACGGAAGGGTAGCGGTATTGGTATATGTTCTTCCTCTGACTGGTTGGCCACCTGACCACCCCGACTCCTCAACGGACGATAACGGAAGCGGACGATCGGTGGATGCTCGCGTCGGTCGAACCGTCAAAACTTGTCGGCACGATAAACGAAAATACTTTCAATGTCGTCGACGGCGGGCGTCCATGTCGTCCGGAGGTCTGCGGGCGCCACCGATCTCGAGCACCATCCCCAAGACGGCCCAAAAATGACGATAGACGACTGAAACGGCCCCACAAAAGAGACCAGGTGCCAGGAGATCCTCCACGAGGACTCGCGAGCGTCGTCGTCGTCGTCGTCGTCGTCGCTGCCGTCGTCGTAGTCGTCGTCGCCCTCCTTCAAGGTCGGCGGCACCGGCCGTAATCGGCCATCGCAACATTGCCCGGGAATGGAGTTCTGGGAACTCGAACAGCACGAAGTGGCCTACAGGTGGCTCCGGGCATTCAAAATGTGGCCCGGGAACGGAGTTCTGGGAAATCGAAGACCACGACGTGGCCTACAGTTGGCTCCGGGCATTCAAAATGTGGCCCCAGAAAAGTTCTGGGAACTCGAAGACCACGAAGTGGCCTACAGTTGGCTCCGGGCATTCAAAATGTGGCCCAGGAATGGAGTTCTGGGAAGTCGAAGAGCACGAAGTGGCCTACTATTGGCTCCGGGCATTCAAAATGTGGCCCGGGAATGGAGTTCTGGGAACTCGAAGACCACGAAGTGGCCTACAGTTGGCTCCAAGTATTCAGAATGTGGCCCGGGAATGGAGTTCTGGGAGGTCGACGAACACGAAGTGTGTGACTATTTGCGAAAAGCGCATTCGGACACGAGTTCGGACACAGCTCCCCGGATGCCGCCCCGACCCCCCTGTGGATAGAAGGTTCAGAAAAGAAGAAAAAAAAAAAGAGAATAAAGACAAAGGAAAGAAAAAAAAAACTAGAAAAAAACATAAACAAGTGAATCATTTCTGCTGCTCTCTTTTGACCCCACTAGAAACCTATCAGCAAAAGCTGTTAAGTAAAAACCGATTTTTCCGCGAACAGAACCCCATCAACGAATTTTCGGGGGGGGGCGCTGCGCCCACCAAAACACCACCGCCGATCTTTCCCCGCGGAGGGCGCGCCATCGCGCCCTGATGAACGGTCCCACGGCTGAAACCCATCAAAACCATCTCCCAGAGACCCCACGGGAAGACCCGAAGGAAAGACCCAAACCTCGGACTCGGACTCCTGGTCAAGCAGCCTCGCCACGGACCCCTGTACACCAGGCTCCGCGTCGCCAGTCCTGCGACGGCGGCGTCGCCGGCGGCAGAGGCGCGCCCCGCAGCACGAAATCCACGAGATGACGTACAGCAGCAGCTTGTAGGTCAGGCCCAACCGCCAGAGCCAGACGAAGATCCGGCACGGCGAGAACTTCGAGTAGTCGCTGAGGTCGACGATGGCTTCGTCGTCGATGGCCGCGTACTCCTTACAGTGCAGCTCGTTCTCGCGCCCCTTACACCAAGTGCAGCTGGCCGAGCGGCACAGGTGGAGCCAGCGTGGGTCGCGCTGCTCGAGCTCGCGTCGGAAGCCCTTGTCGCTCGCGCCCTTCACGGAGTCGCACTCGACCCAGAGGCCTTGGCGGTTGATGCGCTCCGGGGACTTCATGTTGAGCTTGAGCCGCGCAACCCGATAATCGACCCTGATCAGGAGGTCGTTCTGGCCACGCTTGGAGCCCCTGCCCTCCTTGACGCTCTTGCGGTACCAATCTGCGGTTGGGTCCGCACCCACGGCTGGGCCGTGCCATGCCACATCGGTTAGAGGCGGGGCCGCCGGCTGGGCCAGCTTGTCAAGCTTGGCTTCGCCAGGCGTCTTGCGTCGCGGGCAGGGGCAGCATGCCGCTGCCAGGCCGCGCGCCCATGCCGCCCAGCTGCAGGGAGCGAAGAGCGTCCTCAGGCTGTGGGCCAAGAGTGCGACCACGCCGGTGCTGGCGAGGATCGCCGCGAGCCCGGCGACCAGCGGCCGCGCGGAGCCGAACAGGTAGAGGCCCATCTGGTCGGCCATGTAGAGCACCCAGCCGCCGTCCGAGCTCAGCCAGCCTCCTGCCTCACGGGTCGAAAACGCGGACCTGAAGCTGCCGAAAGCCCTGAAGGTGCCCCCGCCCATCCCCTCGGCAAACCAATGCGCGCGGTTGCCGATGTCTTTCCAACTGACGCCGAAAAGACCCCAACCCCCGATCCAGGACGAAGAGTTCGAGTCGGAGGGGTTGGGGGGAGCATGGGTCGGGCCCCGGGGAGGAGGGTCGGCCGGCGGCGCGGGGCGCTCGCGCGGCGGACCCCCTCCGGCACCTCCTGCGGGAGCGTCGTGCTCGTCCTCGGGGTGCGCCCCGATCGGCAGCGCGTCCCCGCGCAGGAAGGGAATCGTAGTGCCGTCGAGCCAAAATGGCTTCATGTCCGCATTCGGCGCGTCGTCGTAGTACGACTGGCACTCGTACCCGGACTCGCAGACTCCTTGAGCATCCAATACACCAATATATTGCAAACACCAATATATCAGGATTATCTTAAAATCTCCTCCGTTACGACTTTCTGTCAAAATTCGCACCCAAGAAAATGCCCCTATAGGGGCGTCGCCTTCTTTTGGCCTTTTCTTCATACTCAGGGCAAGAGACGAACAACAGGCTGCCCCATAAACTTCGTCATGCATGCCCTTGAAAACTCAGACGCGTTCGGAGCACCCCTCTGCGCTTCCCAAACGCCGCAACAGACCCTCCAAAGTCTTCATCTCGGTAGTTCCAGTGCTTGGACGGTTGTCCTCCAGAGGAATTCCAAAAATAAATACAGCTTGGGTTTAATGCGAAATATGTTATGATGCGCCGTCGCCAAAGCAGTGAAGTGTTGAGCAAAACGCACAGAATGTTCCAGCATCGTGTCTTTCGTAAATGGGAAAGACCCTGCAAGCGCAGCGTAGCAGCGTGATAAACTCTGCGTGCAGAAACACATAGAAGACTCCACGGGGTCATTCCTGTCGCAGAACTGTTCCGCAAGTTCCATACCCCACGGTATTAGATGCCGAACCATGCCAGCGCTACATCTGAGATTGGGATAGCTGTTTGATTTGCCTTTCACAACCCCAATGCTCAAGTGAGGAAGCCTGTTCGGCGCGCCGCTCGGAGGTTGTCTATCGTAAAACCCCTGCATCAAAAGGTGCATCTCTCGCATGCGCTGTTTCTGCGTGCCGCCTGGGACTTTCCTCTTGACGACGCAATGCCAGATCAGAGAGCCCATAAAATCTGCAGCTACACCTAAATCCGCGCAGCGCAGCCAATCCAACATCAAAATTCGCATGCTGACAAACGGAACCATCAACAAAGGGCATGCGCGATGTCCAGAACCCAGGATTTTCATCAAACGTTCTTGCCATGATCTGCGGTCCGTGCGCCAGGGCGCGTCGTGGCCGATCTCGGTAGAGACCGTGCGGGCATCGAAAACTTCGCTTTACCATCCTCCCTCTCCTGTTCTGCCTCTGCCTCCCCCGCCTGCTCCTCGGCTTGCCCACCCTCCTCGACGCCCCCGTCACTTGGCGCGTCGCCCTCCCCTCCCCCTCCTCCCCAGCGCATTCGCTCCTCCCCTCACATTGATGATTCCCGTTTGCGTGCCTCCTCTAGTCCGTCGTCGTCTCCTCCTCCTTTCACCTCCTCCCCCCCTCCTCGCTTTCCCTCTTCCTCCTGGCTTGCTCTTCCTTCCTTCCCTCCTCCCCTCCCTCCCCTCCCGCCCCCTCCTCCCTCCTCCCCTCCTCCGCCCGTTTTTTTCTTCCTTTATCTCCTTCCTCCATCTCCTTCCTCCTCTCCTTCCTCCTTCCTCCTCCATCCTTTCCTCCCCTCCTCCTCCTCCTACCTCCTTCCTCCCCCCCCCCGCCCCTCCCCCCCTCCTCCTCCTCCTCCTCCTCCTCCTCCTCCTTCTTCTCCTATCCGTCTCGTGTTATTGATTTGCTTATGCGCGTTGCCATCCCTTTCCTCCGTTCCCCTCTCCCCCCCCCCCTTGCCTCCTCCAGCTAATGGTCCGCACTCCACCTCTCAACTCGCCCTGCTGGCCCCGCGCGCAGCGTTGATGGCCCTCCCCCGCTTCTTGGGCGAGCGCCCCCTAGCGACAGGGGATGGCCTTTGCAACGTCAGCGCGGGGGGCGCGCAACTTTCGCGTCGGGACCCCCCTCCTCAGGCAGCGCAGGGGGGGTGAGGCGTTGGGGCAGGGGTCGGTGGAGGCCGAACTGGGTTGGCTATGTGCTTTTCCCTGTGACCTCGGGCAGCTAGATCTTGCACTGGAAGCAGCACTCCGCGTCCTGCCACCCTGGCAGCTTCAGCACCTCCATGAACACCTTCCAGTCGCCCTTGATCTGGCAAACAACGCCCCTGAGAGGGAGTCGCCCTCTCTCGCTATGCTGTTTGGCCCTCCACTTGTCGCTCTTCCCGAAAGGCGATCCATCGTGTCTGCACGATGGCCACGTTTTGGTTGCGAGGTGCGCGAATGACCAGCGGACAATTTCAAAAATGTCATCCAGGGTGATTGGGGACAACTGGTTCTTCAGCAAGCATGCGATGGGCACGCGGAGGTTCGCGTAGCGCTCCTCTATGCCAGGCAACAGGAGCGAAACAATTTCAGCGGTCACGCTGCGGTCCCAGTTACAAGGCACACCGTCTTGCCAGATGCCGCATGGGACCGTGTCGGAGTCGCCGAGGGACGACGCTGCACTGTTGAACTGCTCCAGCGAAACGGGATCTAACCCAGACGTGCCAGTCATAACATCTGCGCGGCCGAAGAACGCCAAGCGATCCAAAATCTCGTGGGGCAGCATTAAATGCATTTTCTGCAGCTCCTCCACCTGCCTTTTAGTGTTCCACGCCCGCACGTCGCACACGCACAAGGGTGGCCAACCGTTCTTTCTGAAAATCTGGCGAAAGAAACGTGGAGCATTGCCCGGGTATTTTTCTGATGGTACTAAATCAGCAACGCCTGTGGCACCAGAGCGGTGGATGTCGTTTGCCAATTGGAGCCCCCTGGCGCCCGACACGATGTTGCGCGACACGAGGTCAGCGACATTCGCCCTCAGGCGTTTGTCTGCTGGCAGCGCGCGCCTGTCATAAGGCAGCGCGCGTTTGGACAGCATGCTGCGGCGACCTCTCTCGAGCCAAAAGCTACGGTCGTCCCTCGAGCCAAAAGCTACGGACGTATCTTGCGCACTGGCGCGCCCTGCAACAGGGCCACCCCTGCAGGATAGGGGCGACGAGAAGATGCGAAGGTTCCCCTCGAGAAGGGGTCGCGCTGGATACCGGGCGAGGCGGCGAAAGGGGGGTGGAACAGCAGAGGGAGAAAAGGAGAGAACGAGAGAGAGAGAGAGAGAGAGAGAGAGAGAGAGAGAGAGAGAGAGAGAGAGAGAGAGAGAGATGGAGAGAGAGCAGACGAACGTGAGTGAGAGCGAGAAGCAACGAACGGACAGACAGACAGACAGACAGACAGGAAACAGACAGACAGACAGACAGACAGAGATAGGCAGAGACAGACAGGGGCAGACAGACAGAGAGCCCCTATCAAGGCACGCGCGCATTTTTTCTTGTTGGAGCGTCGCCTTGCGCCTCCATCTCTAGCGTCTGCGCGCCGAGGGAATGATATGGATGTAACTCAGGGGGCTACGAACATGATATGGAAACGCCACTCACTCCACGTAGCGCGAGAACCTCTTGACCGCCAGTTTGATGCCGTCCAGGTGGTGCTCTGCGGTGGACTGCATGGCTGCGAGATCCTTGTTCAGATTGGCATAATCATCTTTCTTCTCGTTCGTCTCGTGAGTGATTCCCGTCTTCTCGATCAGGAGCTCCACCGCCTCCTCGTGATCAGTCGCGCTCTTGAGGGTCTTGTCAGCCTCCTTTGCCAGGTGTCATATTGGCCTTTGTCACTGTCCTTGGCAGTCTTGGCGTGATTGTGGAGCTTCGCGCGGAGCGCCTTCAGCTTCTTCATCCCAGCCTGGTACTTCGACAGGGTAGACCTAAGCGCAAGAAGAGGGAGGGGGGGAGCGTCTGCGAGGGGAGTGAGCAGGAAGACGAGGGAGAGGAGAGATTGCTGAGGCGATGGCGTGATCGAATCCTTGTTCGCCTGGACGTTCGGCCACAGCGGGTTCTCCAGCTTCACTGGGTTCGCGCTCGCACTGCTGCTGCCGCTGCGCAGCTCCCCCATCCTGGCTGCTGCCCATTCCAGCGCTTTTGCCGACTTGACGTTTCCCTCGCCCGTAAACTTTTTCTTGTCAGACGTCTCCAAGCTGTCCTCAGACATCTGTGGGAAAATGAAATAGAACTCGTGCCACAATATGCGGTCCTTCTTGTCGTACTTCACTGGAAACGCCTCCTTCGTATTGTACGTCTGCGAATTATCCTCCCACCACTCCTGGACGAACTCGAGAGCCAGCTTATGATCCTTAAAATCTGACAGTGAAAGGTTCTGTTCTTTCAAAGCTTGCGGAACTGTGACGTGCCCCTTCTTGGCCCATTCCTTATGTTTTTCTGCATTTTCGCATTCTTCGTGAAACGTATGCACCCAGTCCAAGTTCTTGCTCTTATCCTTCTGGAAGCTCTCCAAGAACATCTTGCGCTCTGAAGGGCTCTTGCAACTCGACCAGACTGCCTGCGCTTCCGCTGCCTTCTTCTGCAAATCTGCATCAGTGCCCGAGGAATTGTACTTGAGCCGGTTGCGCATCTTTGTGGCCTCCTTCGGGTCGACCCCCTCCCCCTTAGAAGCCTTGCATCTCTTAGGAGCGGGGCCAGAGTCGTCGCCTTTCTTCGCCCCGCACAACATCGACGAAAAAAGAATCATCATCGGCGCGGCATACGCGAAGCAAGAAACCGCGGCGGGAGGAGGCATTCTGTCGAACCGTACAAGGATCCAACACTCGCAAATGTAAAGATGACAATCAGCGCGCCGAAAACAAGCGGACCTTGAGCCGAAAAGCACTTACGGGATGCATGCCGCCCCCTCCCCCCTTTGGCCCTACCTGCCTCCTTCCTCGTCGGTCCTTCCTTGCCGTAGCGTCCTGATCTACAGAAATCCGCCGTGCTCATCCTGCCCCCCAGGAAGCCCCTACAGTAGGGGCACGAACCAAGAGGACAATGGGATC
Organism: Prorocentrum cordatum; assembly: GCA_963575745.1. Taxonomy (NCBI): domain Eukaryota; class Dinophyceae; order Prorocentrales; family Prorocentraceae; genus Prorocentrum; species Prorocentrum cordatum. Next base: position 4,096 of record CAUYUJ010004776.1, on the reverse strand, counting down.
TAGGCTAGATGCCCTATCAAGGGGTGATCGCGGACTGCGAGCGAATGGCAAGCATTTGCACTAACGCTATTAAGCTGATCAGAGTGTAGGGTCAGAAGCCCCGTGGTCAAACCACCAGTCTTTGTTCGGAAGTGTTGGTTTCATCAGGCAACGCAAAGTGGGCCAATCTGCCGCTAGAAAGCGGACAATCTCGTTTCTGAAATTCTATTGAATGGAATTTCTATGTAATAGAATGTGGGTTTTGCTTGATACTTCCTTCAATTCTATTAAATAGAATTTCTATTTAATAGAATCGGGTGTGTCTTCTGTGGCCCAGCTGAGCGGGCTTCCAGTCGCAGCCAGCGTGCAACGACTGTCGTAGATATGGATGTGAAACCCACCGCGGGTCTCAGGCCCCCTTCGCGCCGCACACGAGGAAGTCGCCCTCTGGGAGGGGGGGGGGGGGGGGTGCGCAAGTGCAATGTGTGGGAGGGAGACAGATCCACTACAGAAGTGGTGACGGCTCTCAAGGAAAAGCATCGCGGTCCTAGTTCCCCTTGCGGCCGCCCTTCTTGCCGCCCTTCTTGCCCCCGCCCTTCTTCGCCTGGGCGTCCCCGTCTTTCTTCCGCTTCTCCTCCTCGTCTTTCTTCCGCTGGTCCTCCTCGCGTTTCTTCCGTTCCTCCTCCGCCTTCCGATCGGAATCCTCTTTCTGCTTCCTCTCGGCTTCTGCCCTCGCGTCGTCCTCTTCCTTCTTCTTCCTCTCTTCCGCTGCTGTGCGGGCCTGCTCTGCTCGCGGCAGTCTCCGCTCCTCTGCAGCCTTCCTGTCGTTCTCCTCTTTCTGCCGCCTCTCTGCGTCAGCCCTCTCCTGCTCCGCAGCCGCCGTGGCCATAGAAGCCGCCGTCGCCACCTCCAGCGGACTCGCAGTGCTTGCGCAACTGCCCCCGCCTCCCCCGCGCCTGGCGTCAGCTCTCTTTTTCTTGCGTTATCGCTCGTGGCGCCTGTCCTCTTCCTGCTTGCGCTTCCGACTTTCTTCGGTTGCGCTCCTGGATTCCTCCTCTTGCAGCCTCATCGCCGCAGCCTCCTCTTCTTCCTTTTGCCTCTGTTTTTCACGCTCCTCCGCCTCTTTTCGCTCCTGCTCGATTCGTTGGAAAGCTTCGGCTGCTCTGCTAGCGACGCTCACCTCTGCTTGCTCCAAGACGCGCAGGACTTGCCTCGTCATCTCTGCTCTCCTCCTCCTCTCGTCGGCCTTCGCTGGAATCTCCCTTTCTTCCGCCTGCCTGGCTGCTTCCTTCCTCTCTTCCTCTTGTCGCCGAAGAGCTGCTTCCGCGCGTCGTCGGGCTGCATCCTCGTCCCTCCGCGCCTGCCCCTGCAGAGCCCTCCTGTCCATCTCCTCGCGTGAAGCCGTTCTCTCGCGCCTCCCCCTCGTCAGCCTCTTCAGGATTTCGCGCCCTCTCTCGTTGAGATCCTCCGTCTCATCGCCGCTAGTGTCGTCTGCGTCCGCCTCTGGGCCGAGCGGGGCCCCCTCGAAGGTCTCGGTCTGCATTCCTGCCTCCTGCGTCGCAGGCTGCGTCGCTGGATGCGCGCCTGCAGCTCCTGCTTCCGCGCCTCCTCCTCCTGCTTCCGCGCCTCCTCCTGCTCCCTCGGCCAAGCCCTGGGGATTGCGGACAATATGCCCCTAGCTGAGGGGTCACTAATACAAGTAGGGATGTTTGCACCCCTTTTATTTTCTTTTTTATTATTTTTTTAGCAAAGGGATATTTCGTGGGCTTGGTTTTGGCGTCCCCTAGCGACAAGGGTGCTTTGTCTCCTTGATCCCCATCGCGTCTCTCGGTGGCGTTCACGGAGAGCTTGCTCGTTCCTGTCCAATCCTCTGCATGCTGCCACTGGTAGGGGGAAAGGGGCGGGGGCAGGAGGAGGAGAGGTGGAGGAGGAGGAGGGGTGGGGGGGGGGGGGGAGGACGGGGAGGAGGAGGAAGAGAAAGGAGGGGAAAGGAGGAGGCAGGAGGGGGGAGGCGGAGGAGGAGGAGAAAAGGAAACGGATGTGAAGAGGGAGAAGGGGGGAGGGAGGGAGGGGGGGAGGAGGAGGAGGAGGAGGATGAGGAGGAGGAGGAAGAGAAGGGGGAGGAGGAAGAGGAGGACAAGGAAGGAGAGGAGGAGGAAGAAGGGAAGGAGGAGGAGAAAGAGGAGGAGGAGGAGGAGGAAGAACCCTGCAATAACAGAAACTCGGATTGAAAAACTGCGAAAAGTTTTTCATACCAAACTCTGGTGACAAGAAAGGTTTATCATGTCAAACTTAGGTTTCCAGTGGGCGCGAAGTGTAATGGGTTCCCATGGGGGCCACCTGGCGCGCTCGGCCTCCGACTTGCGGCCGCGATAGCGGCGACCTCATGTGGAGATGAAGCCCCGCTCCGTCCACCAGCGAGAGGCGTGGTGCTCCTGGCAGGAACGCGACACGCACGTGAAGACCCACGTGCGCCTGCTGCACTTATTGCACAGCTGGATCTTGTCCGTGCGCAAGAACGGCCGTGTTGGGGCCCTCGTGTACCGCTTCTCCCTAATATCCCTCAGCATCTCAGCCTCATCCTCCTCCTCCTCGTCTGAGACGGCGGTCGCGTCGTCCTATAGGGGAGGAAAGGGGGGGAAGACGAAACAAATCTTCTATTGAAGAGGCGTCCCCTAGCAAGGGGTAAGCTTTTGCATCCGACCCAGCGTCCTTCGCGTCATCGAGATGACGCCTCAGCGGAGGATCGCCCCACTGGTCGCCGCCGCTGCCTCCCGGAGCAGATCCGCTGCCAGCGATCATCGCCTGAGGGATGGGGGGGGGGGAGGGTTGGCGCGCGCCCTCGCTCTTCTCTGGCTCTACCCAAGGAGTTCCTGGAGGGAGAAGGTTTCTCTTAGAAAACTTTGGTTTCTGAATTCCCTGATCCCCATCTCGCCCCTGACATCCGAACCTCCTGATTTGTTTCCAAGACTCGCGGCCTCCGCCCCCTGCGAAGCGAGCCATGCGGCGAGCGCCGCGAGCGCAAGAGCCACGCGGCGAGCGCCGCGAGCACAAGAGCGGCACAAGGCCTTCTCGCGAGCCTCGCGGGCTCGATCGCCTTGAGCCGCAAACGGCTGCACTGAGCGTAAACAATCGAAATCTCTTGCTGTGGTTCCCCCGAATGAAGGGGCGCGTCCCCTAACAAGGGGTTCGTGACGCCCCTGGTGGAGGGGATGTAAACATTATATAATAGCGTGAAGAGATGAGATGGCGAGCCCCTGACAGAGGGGAAGTGCCGCGTAATATGACGATGTGTGCTGATGATGGTGATGATGATCGTGATGATGATGAGGAGGGGGAGGATGAGGGTAATTCCATCGATCAGCTCCTCCATCAGAGCGTCCGCAGCGCCCCGCGCAACATCCTTCCTCTCAGCAATCGCGCCCTCCTTGAGCTGCTCGCACACCAGCCTGCCGATGTCGAGCAGCTCCTCCTTCGACACCTTGTCCCTCGCAGCGGCGCCTCCGAACGAGCATAGCTGATTCTTCTTCCCCTGCAGCAGTTTGATCCCCACCCTGTAGTCCCTCTTGTACCAGTCAAGGTGATAATCGCGCCCGTCGACAGCGCCTCCAACTGCTTCGTCGGCTAGCTCGTCCTCCGCCTCGTCGTCGCCACCGCCTCCCGCGTCCTGCTGCTCCTCCTCCTCCTCCTCCTCTTCGTCTTCCTGCCCGCCGCCTTCTTCTCCGTCCGAAGCCTCGCCGGCAGCCTTCGCGTGGGCAGGGCGCTTCCTGGGAGGCCCCTTCATCGCTGCAGCAGGGCGCTTCCTGGCTGCTTTCCTACACTTTTTCTTCATTGTTTTTTTGTCAGGTTTCGTCAGCGCCCCCTTCTCTTGGGCCTCCCGCTTCTTCCGCCCCTCAGCATGGGCAACGAGCAAGGCGTTGGACTGGTCTGTCTCGATCTTGTCCCCACCAGGCGCGCGTGCGATCAAGGAACCCACCTCGCCTGCTGACAGCGGCATGCGCGTCTCCTGGCCCGACTCATCAGCAACGACCATGGACGGCGGGTCGGAGTTCCAGTCGTACCACGTCACCTGTGATAAAGAAGACGGATGAGTTGGACGGATAGAAGAGGATGATCA
>CAUYUJ010004775.1:57500-66931 GCA_963575745.1 Prorocentrum cordatum | reverse complement strand
CCACTGCCGCTGGACACTCGCCGCTCTGGCGGAGCAGGGGCGACTCCCACTGCCGCCGCCCGCGCTGCCCGATCCTGCTGGCCAGACGCACGCGGCGCGCGAGCCCGTGTGGACCGACGGGGCACGCGAACACCCGTGCGACCCGCTGTTGGCCAGGGCGGGTTGGGGTGCCCGCGTGGAACGGCGCCGTGGCGGGCCCCAGGAGATGCGCGGCCCTGTGGACGGCACGCAAACTGCGCAGCGGGCCGAGCTGACCCCGGTGGAGTGTGGTAGCTTTCGCCGGCCAGCCTCGCTCGAAGCCGTTTCTCTCTCTTCGGAGAAGCTCAGACAATTTCTCTGAAGGAGCGTTTGCGGGTACGCGCGTGTGGGCAGCCCAGAGGGGGGCCATGTCCCCTCTTCTTCTTTCGGTACGTTTCCGTTCCTCCTTGGGCCGCACACGTACCTCGGGACATGATTTGCGAATACCTTCTGTTGTACGCCCACAGACGCCCCCAGAAGAAAAGAAATGAAACAAGGGGAGAAGGATGAGAAGCATAGATGCCCAGGGGCAGGAAGAGGATCAGCAGCAAGAGGATATGGATAGTGGTGATGATGCTGTTGATGATGATGTTGATGATAATGCTGATGAGGATAAGTATGATGATTACTATTATGCTGATGGTGATGGTGGTGATGATGATGATGATGATGATGATGATGATGATGATGATGATGATGTTGATGATCATGGTGATGGTGATGGTGATGGTGATGATTATAAGATGATGATGATGATGATGATGATGATGATGATGATGATGATGATGATGATGATGATGATGATGATGATGATGATGCTGATGATGCTGATGATGCTGATGATGCTGATGATGATGATGATGATGATGATGATGATGAGGAGGAGGAGGAGGAGGAGGAGGAGGAGGAGGATGAGGAGGAGGAGGAGGAGGATGAGGATGAGGATGAGGACCAGGAGGAGGATGAGGAGGAGTACGTACTCGCAGGTTGACGTCGGCGATCACCCCCGCCGCGCCTCCACAGGCCCCGCCAGCTTGGGAGACGCTCCAGCCAGGCATGCTGCGCGTGATAGAGCACGGCTGGCAGCTGATGATGCCATTGCGCAGCCGCAAGGGCAACGCGCAGGCGCCGTCGTTCCCCCGAGGAAGACGACGGCAGCGATGGCGGCGGCGGCGACGGCGACGACGGCGACTCGGAGGAAGAAGGGATGCCAATACTGCTGCTCATCCTGGAGAGCTCTCGTCGCCACGGACAGATCTTCCGGCGAGTAGCGGTATCGGTGCCGTTCTGTTCTCCCGACAACGTCGGCGAGAACGAGGACCACGGCGACGGCGAATTCGGTGGCGTCGCCGACGACGAAGACGCGACGCTGAGTGCTTGGCCGCGTTGGGCTTGGCGCTTGCCGGCGGTTGCTTGGAGGAGAGGGGGGGTCCTCGACGCAGCCCTTCTCCTGCTCATACTTCTGCCCGTCCTCCCTCCCCTCGCCCGTCTCAGACCCCTGGCGACTCGAAGAAAACGCGCCAGAGGTTTTCGAAAGCTTCGGCGCTTCGGGGCTGTTTCAAGGCCCCAGGGCCAAACAGTTGTGGCTCAGGATGAAAGCCGATCTCAGGGAGTGGGTCGAGAGATCAGGGGCCAGCCGACTCGAAAACTGGATCATCGGAACGCGGGGTCTCTCCCTTCCTCGTTCTTTTTTATGCTCCTTCTCCGCCGAGTTAAATATCATTCATCTCTGCAACAAGACGCTGGAATATTGGCCACTCTGGGTTCAGAGGGGAGGTCTGGTTTTCTGGCTGTTGCTTAATTCCAGGTCGGGTAACCTATTTACGGCCGAGGCTCGCCGTGGCCAGAAAAGCCCCTTCGTTCATTATGTGGTGTTCCTCCTTCCGGTGCCACGATGACTCTAGCTCTTCGTGCGGAGACTTCAGCTGGTAGGAGGAAGATGCCATGTTCGGTAGAAGTAGCGAGGGGGGGAGTGCCCCCGTTGCGCTGGAGTACCTCCACTGGAAGCCGCTGTTCGCATCCTGCTGAAATCCTTGGTCGACAATCTCGAGTCTTGGAACAGGTTCGAACGATCATAATCGGAGTTGTCCGTCGGATTCTGATCGCGGACGAGGTGTCTGCATGCCTGCAGACGGCTTTTCTTTTAACTTGCCACTGAGCCTTCGGTTTCACATAAGGGGCAGGTGACGCTCTTTGTAGCGAGCCTATGGGTAACATTACCGCACACGGCCGGTCAAGCATGCATGAGCATGCACCGGGCTACGCTACCAGCGAGTTGCAGGTCACGTTGAGCTGCGGTGCCATTTGGCTTGGCCTGCGTGTCTTACATTGCGGCTGCCTAATGCACTTGGGTCTCAGTGTTTGAATTGTCCGCTATCGCATTCATTAGCATCCGAATAGATTGAGTACGAATGCGCGCGGGCCCAATTTGTACACCGAGTTCACAGAACGCGTGTAAGAAAGTGTCCGCGTGTGGTATTATTTGCTTGTTTCTTATCGGCTTTCGCCAAAACGAAATGATTGGACTACTGGGAATGTTGCATATCATTGGGCGAATGTATCCCAGCCGAGAAGCGTGCATCTCCACGATGCTGGTTTGCCTACTCGCTGCTTCAATTGCCTTGCATCCGCTTGCGAAAGTGCACGTTGCCTTTCGCCTTGCGCACCTACATGGTGCGACATTGTATACTTGACCCGCTCGCGCAGTGTTTCTTTTCATCAGGACTTGTCACACCGACACTTGTTCTGCTACCTCTTTCTTCGTCTTGCTCCTCATCCGTATCCCCATTCGTCCTCCTCCCCATTCCTGATCCGTCCCCGCGTTCCTCTGTCCGCGTTTCTTTGTCCTGCCATTCCTCATCCTTCCCTCTCTCTATCTTTCTCTTTTCCATCCCTTTTCCTCCCTCTTGCTCTGCATTCGCTCTTACACCTTGCTCGCGATATGTAGGAGCATGTGCTTGTTTCGGCGAGCGTGGCGCCGTCGTTGACTTCCCTGTTGGAGAAGCGTTGCCCTTCTGGCTTGCACGGTAATTATTAGCACGCGAACCGACCAATTCGCCTCCTCCTCGTCCCTCATTCTCGCTCGTCGTCCTTTCTCTAGTCGTCGTCGTCCGCCTCATCCTGCTCCTCCCTGTCCTATGCAGTCCCCAACATCTCTTCTCGTCTCCCTCCACCTCCACTCTCTCGCACTCCCTCCTCGGCCTCCTCCTCCAGCATTCCCTCCTCATCCTCCTCCCGCTCCTCCTCCTCTCCCTCCTCCTTTCCCTATCCCCCCTCCTTTCCCTCCTCACATCTCGACCGCGACTTGGTCTTTCTGTGGCCCGTTGAGGCTTCCTGTGGCGCGGGGCTTGCGGGTCGTCGCATTTCTGTGGCCAGGTGGGACTTTCTGTGGCCCGATGTTGGTGTGGCCGATTGGAAAACAAGCGATCGTATGCTTTGGAAATGGCTTGCTGTGTGGGCAGTGCGTGCGTGCGTGCGTGAATGCGTGCGTGCCTGCGTGCCTGCGTGCGTGCGTGTACGTGTATGTGTTTGTGTGCATGTGTTTGTGTGTGCGCTTGCGTGTGTGGTTGTGTGTACGTGTTTGAGTGTGTATGTGTGTATGTGTGTCCTTGCGTGCTTGCGTGCATGTGTGTATGTGTGGGTGTGCGTGTGTGCGTTTTTGCGTGAGTGTGTGCGTGAGAGAGAGAGAGAGAGAGAGAATGAATGTGTGTGGTTTTGAAAAATGTGATCGTATGGTACGGAGAAATGGGTGGTGACGAAGAGCGCAAGGAAATGGTGATGTGGATGAAGTGTGTCTTATTTCCCTAAAACGTATCATCTCTTTGGGTGCAGCGAACCGAACGCAGCTGCTACATGTAAAGTTTACCTCTCTACGATCCTTGGTACATGATGCAACGTTGGCGCCCAAGAGGCCACGATCCCTCGTAAGCTACGCCTGGTTCGCGCCCCCCGACGCCACGACCCCAGGTAAATTTCGCTAGATCCGCGCCCCGCGGCCGTGATCCTTTGTAAATTGCGCGAGGCTGGCACCCCCGAGGCTGCGAGCCTGATGGCTGGAAGCGAGCCCAGGCCCATCTTAGACGGTCCGCACAAACCCAAGTGCGCCCCCAAGAGCGCCCCAAGTGGGCCCCCAAGATTGGCCTAGGAAGGCCCCAAACAGGGCCCCAAGACAATCGGGTCCCAAGAGGGCCCCAGTGGAGCCCCAGAGGCGCCCAAGATAGCCCCGAGGTGGCTCCAAGAGGCTCTCCGAGGTCTACTCCCGCGATCGCTGGCCTCCTGGCTTCAATACCCCCTGGTCCCTCACCGACGCCCCCCCTCCTGCCACCTCCCTGCCTCCTTCCTCCCTGGGGAGCTCCCAGATCGCCCCCGAACGGCCGCCCCGGACGTGCTGGCGCCGTGGCAGAAATCACGATCCACCAACAAGCCGTGTGACGCGCACATGAGCAATGGAAGGGAGCTGGCGAGAGCGGCTGTACGTAGCGAGAGCGGCTGTACTCTCGCGCCTTGCTCTTCCAGACGCTGGCCGGCATGGCAGCGACCTCGGAAACATTGACACTTCTCTGTGCACGTGCATGCACAGCGTGTTTCTACACCTCGCGCGACCACACCCGTCTGGTGCGGCCGCGCCGGCGGTCTGGGGGTGGATCTCGAAGTTCCATGCTTCGGGATTGAGAGCGACACTCGCGCACGGGGTGGCCGTCGCCCAAGCACGCACGTGTACGTTGTCGCTCCAGCAAGAGATTGCTCAGCCGGCTTTGCCTCGCCTGGCCAAACACTGAAGCATTTGTCACGTGACCAATGTAATGTAGGAGTGTGGGATATATAATACTTTGCGCAAACAGCGTGCTTGGAAAGCGTCTAAGGTTGACAGCTCTGCTGCTTTCAACCATGCTGTGTGGAGGCTGTACACAAGCTTTGAGATTACGAATGTGGTGTAATTCTATATATTCTGTTCGCGGACAGAGTGCTATGAGACCGTATGCGAGCGAGCTTGTCGAACTCAGGCCTCGCCGCTCCAAGCTGTCTCGAAAGCTCAGCGTCGACGTTGCCGTAGACAAGCACAAATCACGACGGGAGATTCTGCTTGTCTTCGGCTTCCATGGGGCCCTCACCGGACCCCGGTTACGCATCGAACGAAATCCAGACTGCATTTCTGGGATGGCCCTCCTCCATCGAGCACAAAAGAACCCCTAACCTTAGTAGCACGATGAAGACGCGGCCTCACCGAGGTCCCCGTCTTCATTAGAGAGTAATTCTGGGCGGCTTGGTCTGATGCATCTGCAGAAAGATCCCTTATCCCTAATGTTCTCGGCCCTCCTAACTTAGGTCCCCTTCCAAAGGGTTAGGGGTCCTTTTTTGGTTAATCATCCCTCGCTCGCCCTCCCCGTGGACGCCCTGCACCTGCTGGCGACCTCGTGTCTGCAACTGGTCCGGTTCCCTTCAACTCAGCCCGCGGTGTGGAGAAGTCCAGGGGCGCGCTCTTTGCCCGAGCTCCGGTCCAGCTCCAAGTGGCCCTTCCAGCAGACGCCCACGCAGTCCGTGGCCCCAGAACGCCCGACCCCCTCCCCAGGCGTGGTTCTTCGCCCCAGATCCGTTTTTCGCGGCCCCGGGGGCCCGATGGCGGATAGCGGTCCCTGGAAGCCGAAGTCTAGGAAAAACGGCGGGACTGCAGGAGTCGCATCGTCTGGGATCTGGGTCGGTCCGCCGCCTCCCCAGCTGCCCGACAACTGGCGGACCCTGACGGTGTACCTCGGGGACAAGGGCGCCCTGCCGGTGGCCGACCCCGAGCTGGACGGCGAGGCGCGCGCCGCGATGTGCCGCGAGCGATGCGCCGCCGTGGCCGTCGTCGTCGTCGTCGCGGTCGCCGTCTTTGCCGTGGCCGCTTCTTGTCGTCAGCGTCGTCCCCATGTCTCCGACGGTGTTTTCTTGCCAGCCTGCGTTTGTTCGGGGGGGGATTTCGGCACTCGGGCGCGATTGATCTAACCGTCGGGCCCCGGGACCACGAAGAGCGGACCCGGGACGACGAACCACCCCCAGGAGAGCGGTCGGGGCCTCTGTGGGCAGCGGATTGACACAAATCGTATCGGAGGATGTGAGGGTCACCGTCGTGGTCGACGTCGAGCTTCGCCGCCGCCGCTGCCGCCGCGGCCGTGGTCGTGCCTTCGTGGTTGTGGCCGTCGTGGCCGTGGGCGGCATCGGCGTCTCTCCCCGCCGCCGCCGTGAGCCCTCCTCCAGCGCCCCTCCTCCAGGTGCCCCTTCTCCTCCCCCCCCCCTCCACCCGCCGCGGGTCCTGGGTGGCGGATCCCTGAGGTCCGACGTGTTGCAAACAAAAACTACAACGTCGTGACAAATCACGACCGGAGCCCTTGACTCCCTCGTTCTGCGTCATTTTTCAAGCCGCATCAATCTGTGAGGGCCCCAGGGCCCGAACTTGAGCGACACCGCCCGCTGCGAACAGAATTGCACCTCAGGACCTCGGGGATGGAAGGGCCACCCGTGGCTCCCGACGACGGCCCCCCCGAGGGGCGTGTGACGCTGGGCCGCCCCGGCGGCGCCTCCGGCGCCGCCCCTGGGCGCGCTCCGCACGCCAGGGAGGAGGGTCCAGCACAGACCCAGGCAATCCGCGCGGAGCGCCAAACGTTTCTGCTTATGGCGCTTCTTCTTCCTTCTCCTTCTTCTCCTTCTTCTCTTTCTCATCCTCCTCCTTCTTCTTCTTCTCCTTCAATCTCCTTCTCCTTCTTCTTCTTCTTCTTCTTCTTCTTCCTCTCCTCCTCCTTCTCCTTCTTCTCCTCCTTCTCCTCTCCGCCTCCTCGGCCTCGTCCCCCCCCCCACCCCCCCCTCCCCCCCCACCTGACCCCCCCCCACCCCCCCCCTCCCCCACCCTGCCTCCCACTGACGGTGCGACGCGCGGGGGCCCGCGCCGGGCTCCCCGGCCGGCGCCCTCCCGCCGGCCGATCTCCCGCGGGCCTCGGTTGCCGCGGGGCAGGGTGCCCGGCCTCCTTCCCAGCGGGCCTGGAGGCGCATCCGCATTTCGGTTCGCCTGAAGCGACACCCGTCTCCAACTCCTCTCCCTCCCTCCTCCCTCCCTCCTCCTCCTACCTCCCTCCTCCTCCTCCTCCCTCCTCCCTCCTGCTCCTCCCCCCGCCTCCTCCTCCTCCTCCTCCTCCTCTCCTCCGACGCAAACAGCCCAAGACACCGAAGCATGGACAGCGCTCGAGCACCACTTCATCGACCTCACGTCGACCAGCACCCGGGACTCAGACCAATGACGTAATCTCGCCCAACCCGCGCCGACACCGACACCAAGGACTTTCTTTTCCTCCTCCTCCACCTCACCTCCTAACTTTTTACATGTCTCGCATTGCATGAATCCAGACACCTCAGATCCTAGAGGCCATGGCCTCACCCACCTGGTCTGCCCTAGGCCCGGACGCTGTCAACAACGGTGGTCGCATCGCATCGCATCGCATCGCATCGCATCGCATCGCCTCCTCCTCCTCCTCCTCCTCCTCCTCCTTATCCTCCTCCTCTCTTCCTCCTTCTCCTCTTCCTCCTCCTCCTCCTTATCCTCCTCCTCCTCCTCCTCCTCCTTATCCTCCTCCTCCTCCCAGGCCGCCGAAGACGGTCCGAGCTGCAGCCCTCATCGATCTGCAGCGCTAGTTGCCCTCGTTCACGACGTTAGGCGTCGTGAATCCCATAGCTCAGCTAGTTTTTCCTCCTCCTCTTCCTCTCCAGCCTGTCGCAGTGGGGCCGGGGCCCCCTTGCTCCGTGGACGGGCCTGGCGGCGGGGTCTCTGCGGCAGCTGCCGGCGCAGTCTTCCTCGCCCGTCGCTCCCGCGCCGGGGAGGCAGTCATGTGGTCGGCCGGGCACCGTTGCCGCCGCCTGCCGCCTCTCCTCTGGTCCCGCTGCGCGTGCACTGCCTGGCGGTCCGTGTCCGCCGCTGGCAGGATGCTGTCGTGGTGCTGCGCCCGCGGAGAGGAGCCATGTCTCAGAGCGTGAATTCCCTACCCCGCTTTTGCTTCCAGGCAAAACCAAGTCATACCACGCGCCTCCTCGTCAAGCGGCCTGACCAGTACAGGCCGCAGTTCGGCATCGTTTGGTATCTCTTGCAAGCGAGGGTGGTCCAAAGCGAGGTAGGTTTGCTTTCCCCCTAACATCTCCCTCCTCGCCCTGCACACAGTCAGGGCGCTGAACCAAAGGCCCCACGTTGGGCTCGGGAGGGGGCTCTCGGGTTTCCGGGCGGTTCCTTGGATTCCTGTCGTGGAGCCCGTTTGTGTGGCCCCGGCCCGCCGTGGCCAGAAGGGCCCCTTCGTTCTCGACGATGCGCCCCCTGCTGCAGCACATCACATGTCGCTGTGGTTACGCGTTCCTTGTTGTAGCACATCACATATCGCTGTTCCTTCGTTCTCGATTCTGCGTTCCTTGTTGTAGCACGTCACATGTCGCTGTGGTTCGACATGTGTGGGTCTCGGTTGCACCTTGCGACTTTGACCCGTGGCCCGACGCAGTTCTTGCATGGCTTGGTCCTCCTCCCCCCCTCGGACGACGACGACTCCGAAGAAACGGGCGCCGAACGACGCCCACGACGCTAACCAGGATGGCGACGACGTCAGCGACAAAGATACCACGACGCGACGAGGGCGAAAAGCGCAAGACAACGAATAATACGACGACGACGACGACGACGGCGACGACGACGACGACGACGACGACGACGACGACGACGACGACGACGACGACGACGACGACGACGACGACGACGACTGCGGACGACGATGGCGGCGGCGTCGACGGCGTCGACGACGGCGACGACGACGACTTCGGACAGCTGAGGCGGTGGCGGCGGCGGCGACATGCGGCGGCGGCGGCGGCCGGCGACAACGGCGCCTTCCGCCGAGGCCTGGGTGCCGCAGGCGAGGGGCCGCTTCCCCACGCTGGCCGAGCCAGCTCCGCCGCCCCCGCCGCCCGACGGCGCAGAGGAGGCTCGCGCACCCCCGCTTTCGGGGGGGGGAGGAGGGATAGGCGCGGGGGTGAGCGGGCAGGGGCAGGCAGGAGCCTCCTCCCGCCCATGGGTGCCCGCAGTCATTCGGTAGACTTCGACTGACCTCTTTCTTGCGCCAGTCGATCCTGGATTGACTTGGCGCGCCTTGGTCTTTGAGGTCTTTGAGACATACGGTGGGGGCGTTGGGAGCGTGCCCAGGAGGCTTCAGACCCTGGAGGCTCCTGGAGGGTCCCTTGTCTGAGGAGGGCGGCGGCGACGAGATCCATAGCCGATCCACGGCTCGACTTCCGCCAGCTTCCGGACCCTGGACTCCTCATCCAGGGGCTCCTTATCCATAGCCCCCGCCGCACGGGGAAGGGAGGGCAGAGGTCGGCCACCGGCAAGGGGGGGTCGGGCAGGGGGGAAGGCCTGT
>CAUYUJ010004775.1:0-52500 GCA_963575745.1 Prorocentrum cordatum | reverse complement strand
ACGTACGTACGTACGTAGTAGTCCTAGTCGGAGTATTAGCTGTATGAGCAGTCGTAGTAGTAGCAGTAGTCGTAGTCGGGCTGGGAGTAGTAGTACTAGTAGTATTGGTAGTAGTAGTAGTAGTAGTAGTAGTAGTAGTAGTAGTAGTAGTAGTAGTAGTAGTAGTAGTAGTAGTAGTGGTTGTGGTAGTAGTAGTAGTAGTAGTAGTAGTAGTAGTAGTAGTAGTAGTAGTAGTAGTAGTAGTAGTAGTAGTAGTAAGTAGTAGTAGTAGTAGTAGTAGTAGTAGTAGTAGTAGTAGTAGTAGTAGTAGTAGTAGTAGTAGTAGTAGTAGTAGTAGTAGTAGTAGTAGTAGTAGTAGTAGTAGTGTCGTAGTAGTAGTAGCGTAGTAGTAGTAGTAGTCGTAGTAGTAGTAGTAGTAGTAGTAGTAGTAGTAGTAGTAGTAGTAGTAGTAGTAGTAGTAGTAGTAGTATAGTAGTAGTAGTAGTAGTAGGAGGAGGAGGAGGAGGAGGAGGAGGAGGACGTAACGCCCTGCGCGTCCGGGTTCCTAGTAGTGAACCGTTGTTCGAATGTTGTTTCGGTGTCGTTCGTATTGTTTGGTGTGTTGTGGAAGCTTATGCGGTGCATGTTGGGTCTCAGAGCCAAAAATTTCCAGTGAGGGTTTTCAATTTGGTTTGTGGGCTTAAGTTGGCCCCCGTACATATTATCGGACATGATGGAAACCCGGGCACCCCGTTGTCGGAGGTGGGGGTGGTGAGGAGTTGGAACAGGATGATGATGATGGTGACGGTGATGTTGTTCTGCTGATGATGGTGATGATGATGATGATTGCGATGGTGGTCATGATGATGGTTGGGATGATGCTCGTTATGATGATGATCATGAGGATGATGATTAGGATGAGGCGATGGGGATGCTGCTGCTGACTTTTGGAGCTCTCTTGGAAGTGCTCTTGGAGCCTTCAGTTTCTTGGGGGGCCCTTGGGCCGTCTGGAAACCCATTAGGGCGTTTCGGAGCGATCTGTCGCAACATGAGGCACTGTTGAATCGTCTTCGAAGCCTTTGGTGTCCTCGTCGTCCGTTTGGGGGCTTGCTTGGGCTTGAAAAAAGCACGCGCCAAGCCGCGACGCGACAAACCGCGACGCGCCCGAGGGAATCCGAGGGATTCCGAGATAGAACAATTCTTGAGAACCCTTGCAAATCGTAAGGGGTCGCGGGGTGTGCTAAGAATGTCACTAGTGACCCGGACGGGCAAGGCGGTCGGTTTGCGCAAAGAGGTTTCAGGATTCGCAAGGGATTCTTTAGGATTCGTAGGGGTTCCTAGGGGTTCCTACGGACTCCTCGGGAGTCGTAGGTAGTCGTCGGGAGTCCTGGGGAGTCGTAGGGATTCGTAAGGGTTCCTATACATGCCTAGCGATTCCTAGGGGTTCCTATGGGTTCCTAGGGATTCTCCTAGGGATTCCTAGGTCGCGACGTCTTCAGGGGTCCTTGCAAATCGTAGGGTTGGTAAGTGTTCCCAAGAATTTCACTAGGGACCCGGACGGGCAAGGCGGTCGGTCTGCGCAAGGAGTCTTCAGCACTCGCAAGGGATTCCTAAGGATTCGTAGGGGTTCCTAAGGAATCCAAGGGAGTCGTAGGGATCCGTCGGGATCCCAGGGGAGTCGCATCGATTCGTAAGGGTTCGACGAGATTTCTATGGATTCCGATGGGTTCCTAGGGATTCCCCTAGGGATTCCTAGGTAGTGGAATCTTTGGGAACAACTGCAAATCATAAGGATTTGTGTGGTGTCCAAAGGATTTCGCTAGGGACCCGGACGGGCAAGGCGTTCGGTTTGCGCAAGGAGTTTTAAGGATCCGCAAGGGATCCCGGAGGATTCGCAGGGATTCCTGGGGATTACTAGGGAGTCGTAGGGATTCCTAGGGAGTTGTAGGAATCGTAGGGACTCCTAGGGATTCTTATGGATTCCAAGGGAGTCGTCGGGATTTGTAGGGGTTCCCAGAGATCCCGAGTGATATCTTAAGATTTCTAAGCGTTCCTAGGGTTCACTCGGGCTTCCTAAGTAGTGAACTTTTCGGAATGTTTGTCAATCGAAAGGGTTTGCGGGGGGTCCCGAGGATTTCACTAAGGACCCGGACGGGCAAGGCGGTCGGTTTGCGCAAGGAGTTCTGAGGAGTTCGCAGTGGATTATTAAGAATTCGTAGGGACTCTCTGGGGTTTTTAAGGAGTCGTAGGGAGTCGTAGGGCTTCCTGGGGAGTCGTAGGGAGTTCTATGGATTCCCAGGTGTTCCTAGAGTTGTATGGAACTAATCCTCCTCACTCTGCAAAACCAGGAAACCTTGAAAATATTCAAAAAATAGCCCCAGAATACACTTTGGACACTTATGTTAAAATACTCCAAATATACTCTTGGAATTATCAAAAAAAAACCTTTAGCAAAACTAAATTTTCTGATCGATGTCCCAGCACCCCGCGCGCCATATAATGATGTAGAACAGCGTTGCACAAAAACCGTATTATCATATCACCACAACACAACACAACACACCACAACACACATAACACAACACAATACAACAACACAGTACCATGGCATACCACAATACAAAACCATAACAGGGCGTTGCGTAGCCACCTACCCTATGACCGCGCCCAGCTGATTGTGAGGATGTCTCGAGCGACGCGCTGGTTCCAGCCCACCCAGAGGGGAGCCGCCAGGGGGGTAGGACAGTCCCTCGTCACCCTCCCCGACGGCCTGTTCGGACGACCTTCCCCGTCACTTGCTGTTTTGGATCGAACCCTTCCCGACGGCCCTTCCCGACGGGCCCTTCCCGACTGCCCTTCCCGACGGCCTTCCCCGACGCCCGCCGTGACGGGCGATCCGTTGACCGAACCGATCCTCATCTAATGAAGCGGCACCCTGCCGCCGATCGTGATTCGGGCAAGTTGGCCGACGAGATTGCGTTGCTTGGTCACAACGGCGAGCTCAACGTGACAGCGAGAGACGGGTATTGGACAAACAGTGGTTATTGGAAACCGTGGCCTGAGGACAGAGAGAAACGGATACTGACGCACCATCGAGCCTTGAAGGCGGCCCGAACAAGCAGCAGCGACGACAGCAACACCGACGACAGCGACAGCGACGACACGTCAGACAACCCGCCAGGGCCGTCGGCGGCGCCATCAGCCGCAGCACCGACATCTTCGGCGTCGGCGGCAGCATCAACCACAGCATCGGCCTCATCGGCGGCAGCATCGGCGGCGTCAGCCGCAGCACCGACATCTTCGGCGTCGGCGGCGCCATCAGCCGCAGCACCAACCACAGCATCGACCTCATCGGCGGCAGCCTCGACGGCACCAGCCGCCGCACCAGCGCCAGCACCAGCCGCGCCGCCGACGGTGACTACCTCGTTCAATGTCGACGTTGGGGGGGCAAATGCGCCAGGCAAGATTACTTACTATCCAAATCGTGGAGGGCGCTTTGAGGCAGTGTGCTATTTCCATGGATCCCAATGTCGCCGCTCGCGGTCAGCGGCATCACCAAAAGGTAAGCGAATCCTTTCTAATCCAGGTCAGGGCCGTTGCATCTGCGAGCTCACTGCGTGGTTGAAGGCTGGGCCGAAGCTCCCAGCAGAGCAGCATCAGTGGTTTGATTCAGATAAGGTATCACGAGTTTTGGCCAGGTCCGAAGCAAAGCAGTCGGCCCACGGTCAAGCAATCCTTGCGTGCGAGCGCGCGAGGGAGATGTTCTCAGACAGCGAGCCCGAGGGGCCGTTCTAGGCGATCGGCCGCTCCCAGAACAAGACCATTGGCAGCCTTGCATCATTGCCTGTTTCGGCCCGCCCCTGGCCACAGCAAGGCCCTTGCATCCTGCCATGTGGGCCCGTCCATGGCCAATCCATAGCTCTGGACAGTCCGTTGCGGATTTGCTGGCCCAGGGCCTTGCATCCTTACATCGCGCTCGTGATGTGAGTTCGTTGGGTTGGATTGCATTGCGTTGGGTGCCCATCCACCCCATGCCCCCGCATGTCGAATCCGTTGTCAAGAGTCTTCCCAGCGTGCTTGAGTCGGATTGGATTGCGTGCCTGCTTGTTCCCCATGTTCCTGGATTGCATACCCACCCCTCCAATCTTGCATGATTCATCCGAGACGCTTCGCGTGCCAGCCCGTCCAGAAACGATGCCCACGATGGACTGCCTGGAAGAAGCTCTCGGGGCCATCTTGCACACTACCATGTTGGCCCCTCTCGGGGCTATCTCGGGAGATGTATTGGCCCGCCCCCGTCTGCCCTGAGTGTTGAGCAATCTTGGAAGGCATCTCACTGCTCCGTGATGAGGGTGATCGCGGGGCCACCTTGGGGCACCTTGGGGGTTCAATTACCGTATCAGGCCCCGCCCAGACCGCAGGGGCGGGGGGTTCGGGGGGCGATGAAACCACCCCCGAATGGGAATGGTGGGCGGTGGAAGAGAGAAAACCGCCATATGCGTGAGAACAGTTCGCCCGAGGGGGTGGTGAGGGGCCAGTTGCACTTTGGTTGGGGTCCTCGCCGTTTTGGCCCGTTGCGGCTTCGAAGCCTCGTCGCCCCCTCGCGCGTGAATGTAGTGCCCAGGTTGGGCGACAGGCGCGGCGGCGACCTCGCCCTTGCGAGGGCGGCCGCGTTGGAGAGCAAGCGCCAGCGCAAAGATATTGCTGAGCAGGAAAAGTTGTTTCGAGAACAGTTTCAGGTGCCGCCCCACGTGATCACCCAGAGCTTCTCGAACAGCTCGTTCCTCGTGGCACCGCCGCTCATCGACCACGTCGGGAACTTCTTTGCACGTTGCAGACAGCGGATTGGGGGGTGGAGAGTGGCGAAAACGTTCGCAGTGTCGCTGCTATTCTTTTCGATAAGCAGGACTTTGGCTTCGCACTTGCAACTTCGAGGGTCCAGTCGCATGAGCTCGGCGTGCATAGACAATTTCTCGGAAAGACGAGCAAGCTGCTGTGCGCTGCGACTTGGCTTCTGGATCGGTTCCGCCGCCGCTTGTTCGGACAGGCAGCTGTAGCCAACACATCAATCAGAGCCCTGCAGTTCGTGGACAGTGTTGGGTACGACGAAACTCCATTAAAACTCAAGGATGGCGCACCGAAGACCGACAGAGGCGTTAAGGCTGATGGTAGGCCTCTGCCGAAAAAGGTATAGGAGATGTTGCCAGAATACAAAAAGGCGATTCCCACCAAGGTGTTCCAGACGCAGCAGAGATTCGGCATGTTGTTCGCGCGTGGCCCTCCAGGCGATCTGCAATCTTACACCATAGCCATTGGTCGGACAATGGCCCAGGTCCAGCCCCTATGGCGGAACACCCCAGGCTGTATCATGGCTGCCCTGAGAGATACGTGCGCCATGTCGCTCACCGGGTGCAGGTTTGATGAGTTTAGCCGCATCGCCGCCGTGGATCGACACCCGAGCAATTTGTGCGTCGAGCGCCGCATCAATCGGAGGACACAGGGACGTTTTGACAATTGGAAGTCGATCCTTTTCAAATGTGAACAGCACATGTTGCAGGGTGCGCGGGCATTGGCAACGTGGAAGTTCTCCCACACCATCACGGGTATGATCAACTTGTCTTTGTCGCTGGACCACCAGAACAATTTAGCGATATTCAGACAATGCATGTACGAAGTCCTGATGCACCGTTGCAAGGTAATCGACACGCCTCCCAGCCCAGATGCAGTGATGAGGAAAAGATTGATTTTGTCGTGGTTCGTATCTAAGAAAGCTAACACTGACGTAATTGTGCGGGGTCTGCTTGACTTGTTCGCGTCGGGGGATTGGAACAGCAATAGATTGGAGATCTACGTTCCACCTGGCACTGAGTATGACGAGCAGTCGTTGTTCAGTACAGTTTCGAGCGGCATTGCGAAGGCCCTCGTATTCAGAAACTTCACGGTGTACCAGCGGAAGAAATGGATGGGCGCAGACGAGGCGTGCTGCAACTTCGCGTTGCCCCTTCTGTTAGGGAACGTGCTGGTTGAGGCGTACAAGGTTTTCTGCGATCGCATCAACGGCCTGCCATATCGACCTGCTGCGCGCCATCCAGGTGGCGATGCTCCAGCGGCAGCCGCGCTCGGCGCCTTGCTCGACGCTGGAGCCCTCCCCGACGAGGAGGCGATGGAGGCTCGGCGAGACGATGCAGTCATCGACCCGAGGGGGCTGGCCCCCATTGCCGTAGCAGCGGCCGAGGTCGCGAGGAAGCGCAAGGTAGCTTTGGATTGGCTGATGTGCAGGACCAGAAATCCGCCATGTTCCCAGGTCGTGGTGCTCAAGATGATACTGTCTATCTTGCAGACAATGCAGGCGGAGGAACTCTACATCGGGTCCAAGAAGTGGGAGCGGCGCCAGGAGGCGCAAGCTGCGCGGCTGGCAGGGCAACCCAATACGGGCAAACTGCTTCGCACATACGCAGTGTTGGTGCACGCGGAAGGCGAGATCGAAGTTCGAGCATTGAAGAGAATGCGGACCCTTCTTTTCGAGCATCGCATTTGGATGCTGTTGCGAGATGGAGATATGACAAACGATTTGAAAGCAGACGCATTTACAAGCTTATCGTCGGCAGGGGCCTACATCGAGGACTTGATCGCGGGCCCGCATTCCCAACCACCGTGGACTTTGTTTCTCGTGCTTAACCATCCCGGGCTCGCAGATGCAATCCAGCAGACGCCGAAATGCCAATTGGACAGATGGAGTAGGAAATTCTTGGAAATAAATGACATCCGCACAGACGAGGCCAACATGAAGCTCTTGGTGCACGCCATCCTCATTTCAACGAACACTGATCACCTCGAGGTCTCGAACTCACATATTCGCAGGGTTGTGAAAAAGCATGTGCAATGCCAGCAGGCTGATCCAATTGGGCTCGGTACGAAATGGATGGCTGCTTGCATTCGCGCCTGGAGTACGGCGCCACGAGTTTCTGTGGATTCTGGGGCAGACACCGAGGGCACCGACGAACACAATCCTGGCGGTCCAAAGTATGGTGGCGGCGGCGCATGGCGTGCTTTCGTGAGGAAGCAGAGGTCGAATGATCTGGCAGAGGTTGGTCGCTTGTATCGGGCCCTCAAGGACACCGTCGGTTCTGAGGTGCTGGAGCAGTGTATCGCGGAGGGCAAGGCGGCCACAGAGAGGCGGCGAAGGGGGGAATCAGCGTTCGGCATGAAGCGTAGCAAGGTCGATCGCCTGCAAGAGCAACGGTACTTGGTGGCCAGGATGTCGGAGGGCAATCTTGAGAGTGCAGTCGACAAGGTGATCAGCGACGCGCAGACGTATTCCTACGATGTCGCCGAGACGATGCTGCTGACCAATCGATTGCGCAATACTCGTGCTGCAAAGCGACGCGAGGAGGAAGAGAAGGACTCCATGGACATTGCCGCCTTCGAGGCAGCTGCGGCCGAAGCTCGGCGGGGCGAGCTCGCCAGTCAGATGCCCGAGGCTGCCAGCCATGTTTCAGGACTGAGAGTGGCCCCTGGCCCCATCCACGGCATGAGGGTGATGGAAGCCGACGTTGGGTCGGCTTGTGCAGACGCCACGGGTTTGATTCAGTACGTGAATGATATGCAGAAACATCAGAAGAATTCATGTCATCCTTGGGTAATTATTGGAACTTCCTTCACAGGACGATGCGCGACGATGCCGCTGATGCAGGCAAGTCGAGCGATGAGGAGGAGGAGCATCGCCATGGTTGCTGCTGGGGCCTGGGCGTCTGCATATGCTCGGATGCTGGGGCGCAGCTTTGGCGTTTTCGGAACTCAGTGCTGCTCGCCATGAAGGCCATGTGCCCGAGGAGCGGGTGCAACCGCAGGACGCTGCTCAAGGACGGTCACATCGTCCTGCGATTCGAGTCGTCGCTTGCTGACGGTGCAGATGATGCTTTGGCTGACTTCTGGGGTCTCGGCACGGACGTCCGCTATTGGCACGTCAGCAGCCAATCCTTGGCGCCATGTGTGCCGCGCGTGCAGGAGATGACCGTGGCCAGTGATGAGGAGGCACTTGGCGCCAACCGAAGGGGAGATGATATTGCACTCAAGGTGGGTCGTGCGAACTGGGGCGTGGGGGTATGTGGTTGGGGCCCAGAGCTACAGAGCCACATCTTGTTCCATGGGGCCCCTGGCGCTTAGCTTGCCCCCATCATCAATTCCATTGGCGATGTCCACGAGGGCAGTCTGGGGGTCTGGAGGAGCGGCGCTGGCCGCGGGCACTAGCATGTTCAAGCAATAGCGCCGACAATGGTGAAGTGAGGCCTTCGGGGGGCCTCTGGGCTCTTGGCTCTTGGCCCGTGGTGCTATCTTGGGCCTTGGGATCTTGGGTATTTGGTCTTGTGCACTATTTGATAGATTCGGGCTTTTGCCACCCCCACCATTGGGGCTCTCCTTGATCTCCTCGGGAGCTTCGGGCCATTTTCTGAGTTGTTGCCTGTAGGCCTGTAGCCTGTAGGCTGTAGGCTGTAGGCTGGAACGGTGGATATCATTAGTTTGCGCATCACCGCTCGGATGTGGCATAGCGCACAACATCATGTTTGTGGCCTCTTGTTGCACTCTTGGGTCATGGCGTCTTGGCTCTAGGGTCTACTGTCTAATGTCTAGGGTCTTGGGTCTAGGGTTTAGGGTCTAGGGCTCGCATGGTGCCACCTGGAGCCTGGGCCCCCCTGGAGCTGTCTCTGCACGCATCACACCCTTCTGAGGCCTCGCGATCTTGGGGCAATCTTGAGGCATCATTGGCTTATGGGGCCCATCGGTAGCGACACTGTGATAAAGAATAGTGCGCAGGGAACGTTTATATTCTATATATTACTATGTATGGTGTTTTCTAAGCTATGGGCCCCGAGCCGCATTCCCGCTGCGCTCTCGGAGGGCAGCGACTGATTGGTGCAACCTGCATGTGATGGCTGAGCGGTTTTCGTTCAACCTGACCTGTCGCATGTCCTTGTTGGAGCTCGCCACGCACGCACGTTCATGCCCTCGTTTCCAGCCCGCGGTGCCTCTCTTCAAAGAGTTTTACCCGCCCGTGGGGCAGCGACAGGTATGGCCTGCACTGCCGCGCAGCAGGGGTCGGCCTGGACCTCGGGGCGGCCGTGGTGGAGGCGACGGCGATGGCCGCGGGCGCGCGCGCGGCCGCAGTGGTGCCCGCGGGAGGGGGCGAGGGCGCCGCGGGCGCGCCGCTGCCGCGCCTGCCGCGCCCGCGCCGCAGCCAGAGGCGGGGCGCGGGGCTGGGGCGCGCGGCCGCGGCCGCGGTGGAGGCGACGGCTACGTGCATGAGCCGTGGCTGGAGGGCTCGGACGTCGGCTCCGATGACGGCATGGGCGGCGGAGACGACGTGCGCATCGATGCACACTTCGACGAGCGCGACGAGGCCGAGGGGTCAGACGTCGGCTCCGACGGCGCGGGCTCGGGCGCGAATGATTCAAGCTCGGACGGATCTTGGGAACAGCACGGCTCCGACGAGGAGCTCGGTCTTTAATTACACCAGCCCACCTCCCCCATCCTTCCGGTTTCGGATGGGGTGAGGGGAGGGACATATACGGGGGCGGGGGGTAGGGTAGGGTCAAGCCGTCAAGCCAGCTCGAGCGAGTCAAGCATTGCATGCCCAGTCCCATGCGCCCTCCCACAACATGAGAAACAGTGATGGGTGGGACGCGGTGGTAACGGGATGGGAAATCGGTGGGGTGGGGTGTAGTGTGTAGTGGGCATGGGGTGGGGTAGGGTAGAAGGGGGGAAGGCTGTGGGAAGCGGCGGGAGGAGCGGATGAGCAGTGATCATGATGGTGGGGGCGGAATGCGATGGGGAGGGTGGGTGGGTGGGGGGGGGGGAGGATAAGGATGCGTTGATGGCCCGAGCAGGTTGGGGGAGAGGGGTGAGGGAGGGGCGATGCGCGAAGTAGTATTGGGAATTAGGAACTAGGAACTATGATGCTAGGTTATAGGAGCTAGGAGCTAGGAGCTAGGAGGCAGGGCAAGGATTGATAATTGGTGAAGCGCGTGGGTAATGCAACGCGGAAGGCTAGGGGCTACGGGCTAGGGGCTAGGGGCTAGGGGCTAGGAATATGGCGGGGATCGTGGAGATGGGGTGCCGATGAGGGTGATGATGCTGAGGGGGGTTGCGAGGGGCGAGGAGGAGGGCAAGGGCGGGGAAGAGGGGGTTGCAGGATGATGGGTAGGAGGAAAGGGGGTAGGACACGGTGGAACTCAAAGAGGCTGGCGGCCCGCCCTCCCCAGACAAATCCGCCCCCCTCCCCCTCTCCCCCCCGCCACCCCCACCCACCGCGCCATTCCCGCCTCAGGAGACTGACGACTCGGGGTTGTCGTGGGCGGGGGACACGGAGGAGGAGGACACCGAGGAGGAACAATCTAACGGCTTTTCGGTCATTCCGCTGCCCCTCGGGTTCGCATTGATGGTGGTTTCGCCTCAGCGCCTCAGCACATGTCACGCTCCAGCTCCTGATGTGGGCGGGGAGCTTCAGAATTGCGCGGTCGCGGTAGCGTGCGCGCGCTTTTCGAATTGCGCTTTCGGCTCGGCGCCAGCCTCGCCCTTGCCACTCTGCTGCCCTGCAGCCGCGCGTTGCGATTGCCACTCTTCTGTATCCCTCTGGCGGTGGCTGCGCGGTTGACCCCCCCCGCCATGCACGCATACTTTGCGCAGCTCGTGCGTCGAATTCGTCGGCGACGTGCGCGTTGCTCGCCCGCTTATGCGGAAACGTGTCTGCGGCGGGCGGCCGCCGCATACTGTATGTTGCGCGCGCGCGTTAAATTCTTAACGTTTCGTGCAACGTGTAACCCGACCTGCATATTCAGAAGCCATGCCCATGAGAGCTGACGGGGAATGTCAAGAAGGGACACATATAATGAACCAAAGTGGGCAATGAGAGAAGAGTGGTCAGGGTGTTGGAATGTTGGAGCCCTCTCTGAGCTCTTTTGGAAGGTCTCTGGGCCTTCTTGGGATTCTTGGGCGGGCGGGGGGGGGGGGGGTGCATCGGGGCCCTCTTGATGCCCTTCTGTGGCTCTCTTTTGGGCTTTTTGGGAGCCCTGGAGGACCTCTTGGGGCTGTCGTGGAGGGTGTCGGTTAGAAGATATGGCGTCTTCCCGTGGTGTCCCCCTCTGGGGCAATCAAGATAGCCCCTTGGGACGTTCTTGGGCCTCTGTTGGGGCGCTATTGGGCGCACTTGGGGTCGTCACAGGGCATAGGGCCTCTTGGGCTCTTCTTGGGGCTTTCTTATGACATCTTAAGGCTTGAGAAGCGCATCGGAAGAGAAACGGCGAGAGAGCAAACATGATAACATTTTCTTGCGTTTGTTGAAGGTCTGGAGTCTTGGCTTCTCGGGGGGGTCCTGAGGGGTCTGCAAAAGCACCTTCAACCGTCTTGTGTCTTGTGGCCCTCTTAAGGCCTTTTGGAAGCATGGTGGAGCTCATCTTGAGCGACCTTACACTGTCTTGAGCCATCTTGGAGGCCATCTATGAGCCCTCTTGGAGCCATCTATGGGTATCTTGTGCGCCCCACCCCCTCGCGGGGACCCCCGTCCAGGTCCAGGGGGGGGGGGGGGCATGCGGAGGGGTAAGCCCGTCCCCGAAGGGGAAGAAGGGGTTGTGGAAGAGGAAACAGGAACATCGTTAAACCGCCTGTCGCCTAAATGGCTGGCGGGATTTTAGCGGCTGGTGGTTGCGGGCAGAAGTGCCTTGGGTGTTGGCTTGAGGCTTGAATTTGATGTGCACGTGTTTCGATATTTCGGCATTTTTTGTTTTAAACTTCCGGTAGTAGGTAGTAGCTGGTAGGTTTTAAGTGCTGCGATTACGCGTCGGGCGTAGGCTTAGACTGGGCCCCCTTGTAGGTGTAGGTGCGTAGGTTTTGTAGGGCTTGCCACGGCGCCACCAGCCGTGTACATGCAATGCAATGTAGGGTCTCAGCGAGCGCTTTGCATTTATCGCGCTCATGTTTGTTTCTTGTAGCTTGTAGCTTGTAGCGTGTAGCCAGCGCTGGCCGCTGGCGAACATTTGCTGCCCGCGTTGTCCTTGCTGCGGCCCCGACGCAGATGCGCGGAAAGGCGCGCGGCAGGTGTTGTCATGAAAACCTCGAGCCCGCCAGTGCCTAAGACAGCGCGTGCGCCCGCTGTTGCGCGCGGTTTGTTGTTAGGTCTGGCAATGGTGGGCTTGTCATCAGCGCTGGCAGGCACTCACGCAAGCACGCTAGTCGCTAGTATACTGCGCTGCACTGCCATTATTTCACGCGCGCGGTGTTGGTTCACAAGTCGATGCGCCGCGCAGCGCCACGTCGCCGTATGCGGTATGCT
Organism: Prorocentrum cordatum; assembly: GCA_963575745.1. NCBI lineage: Eukaryota > Dinophyceae > Prorocentrales > Prorocentraceae > Prorocentrum > Prorocentrum cordatum. Next base: position 40,196 of record CAUYUJ010004775.1, on the reverse strand, counting down.
TACAGGCATCCGCGGCGTGGGAAACATTTTCTGAATATGCAGCTTCACCTTGCCGTTCTTGCGCGCTGGTACATCAACGCATTCGCCTGGCGGAAGTTGCATTGTATGAGCCGTTGATGTTGGGCCGTGGGCCCTGCTGCAATTCGGCAAATGGCTCGCGCGCCCCAGCCACCAGCATCCCAGCAGCTCAATGGGTCGCGCGCCCCAACTCCCAGCAGCTGGGCTGCGCGCGGGGCCGCGCCGCGTAGTTCCCGCCCACCTGGCGGCGCGAATTTTCTCTGGCTGCAAGAGCACTTGCGCTTGCGACGGGCCAGCTGGCCAGCTGGCCAGCTGCTGGCTATGGGCTATGGTTTGGGCGTCTCGATCGGTTTGTGTTTGCGCCCAGGCGCTTTGTTTGCAGCGTGGCCTGCGCGTCTGTTCATGGTTCAGCTGTCAATGTTGAGCATGATGGCGTTGGCGATCGTTTACTTGCCCGACCGCGGCCTGAGTTATGAGTGGCGCCATTGGCTTCGGGCATTATCGAAGCGCGGGTTCTTGGTCCTCGGCTGCCCTGCAGTCGCGGCAGGCCCGAGGTCAGAGGTGATTTGGTTATAGATTCGATGGGCGGGCATGTGCGGGCTCGCCATTTCGGGGCCGCGCGCTTTTGCACCTGCCGCGGCACATTCGGCGGGCGGTATGGGCGCGCGATTGCCGTGAGAGCTGTTGTTGCGTTTGTCGTACCATTGCATTTTCGTTATTTCTGGGCGCTCTGCTGTTTTCCGTGCTCCCACTTCCAAGCGCCTAAGCGGCTAAGGTCTAAGCTCTAAGCCTCTCATGTTTAAATCTCTAAGGTGCACTGTTCCAGGCTTACGCGTTGAAGGTCGGGCTTCAAGCTACAGCAGCGCCCTGGGCAGCTAGAATACATGTTCAAACGGCCAACGTTCCAACTCCTCCCTGCTTAAGCGTTGCCAGGTGCTCAGTTACCGATGGTATGTGTGCCCTATGTGTACCGAGTTCCTACGCATCTGAACAGTTCGGTGCAGCGCGCGGCTCGCGCGCGTGCCAGCGCGCGCCTGGTCAGCGCGAGCGCGACGCGCGGGCGATGATTTCGTCTACGGTCTACGCGCCCAGCTTCCATAAGCACAGAGCAGACGTCACGCGCGCGCAAGTCGCAAGTCGCAGAGCAAGTCCACAGCGACGCTTGCTGACTGCGTGGAAATGCGAGAGAAGATGTGGCGCGCGCCACAGCGAATTCGGGTTGCCCGCGTCGCATGGCCGCTTGGCCCGTGGGCGGATTATTGAGAGATGGTAGCTGGCAGCTAGGAGCTTGGTGCGAGTTGCTAGTTGGCAAATTTAAATTTGGTAGCTGGCAGCTGTTAGACGCTCGCTCGCTAGCTGCTAGCTGCTCGCTGATCGCTGATGGTTCGTCAGCGACCAGCTGCTAGCATGCTAGCTGATCGCCGCTAGCTGCTCGCTGCGAAGTGCTAGCGGCCCGTGCCATTGCGCTGTCGGCTCAAAAAGCGCGGCAGCGCGCAGCGGGCGTGCAAACCGCCCGCGCGCGCGCGCGGGGAGGTGCGCATTCCCGCCGCATAGGAATAGCCATGCTGGTTGAGGCTCCGCGATATGGAGTCTTGGGCTTAAGGTTGGCCCATAGCGCCTGGCCCCATGGCGCCCAGCGCCTGGCGCCTAGCGGGCATCTCCGAGCGGCCCAGCGCATCGCGCGCCGACATGGCTCTCAACGCGTCGCGCGGTGCTCGCCCGCCTGCCCGCCGCGCAACGTGCAGCGCGCGCTTGGATCGCCTGCGCGCGCCAGCGGACGGCCCAGCAGTTTGCAACCTCCCAGTTGGAAGGCTGCCGCTTTGGCCTGGGGCCTAAGGTCTAAGCCCCAAGCCTTACCCCAAGCTTAGACATTGATGTGACTCCTGGGCGCCCACGCATATGGCCCCCGAGGTCCAAGTTGCTTATTTGTCTACTTCACCGTGGTCTTCGCCACGCGGCTTCACGCGCCCATGGCGCCGCGCGCCGGTCGAGGCGAGCGCGCGCGGGGCGCTCCGCAGACACGCCGCAGAGACCGCCTTGTATGTTGTAGGCGTCGAAGTGACATTTGCATTAGCCATCCTTCGCCATTAATCCGCAGCCCCTGGTGCCCTGATGCCTCCTAGTGCCTAGTGCCTGGTGCCCAGTGCGCGCCCGCTGGGTACTGCAATTTGCAATGCGGCTTTCACGCGCGCGGCGCATGGTGCAACGCGCGCCAAGCGCGCGGGGCGTCTGAGTTCTTGGTTGCCAATCAGCAGCGTCGCAGCGTTTGCCTCGGGCTCGGGCATTGCAGCTGCGCCTTCAACTTAACGCTTGGCCCTTTCGCGGAGCGCGTGCACGCGGCCACGGCGCGCGACATCCAGCGCGCGCTACAACGCGCGGCGCGACCACGCGCGCGCGTAAGGCAAACGGGGGCTGTAGCAGGCAGTACGGCGAACTGCAATTGCCATGTCGGCATTGACGGTTAAGGGTTCATGGCTGATATATGGAGTCACGCCTGGGCGTGGGGCGCTAGAGCGCTAGACGCTAGAACGCTTAGCGCTCTTGCGCGCGCCTGTCGAGTCTCCAGCTCGGCACGCGTTGCTCACGCGCCCGCCGCGTCGCGCGACGCGCGACGCGCGCGCGGAGATCTGCGCGCCTTCATGGGAATGTTTGCAACCTTGACAAATGGCATTGAACATTAGGTGTGCAACCGATCGGGATAAAGAGCACTTTCAGCGCATAGCGCGTAGCGCTTAGCGCTGAGCGCTTAGCGCTTGGCTTCTACCGCGCGCCGATGTCGCAGTCTTGCAACGTGCACCGCCCCCTCTGCCCCACGCCCGACCGCCCCTCGCCCGCGCGCGGGAACGCATTGCATGCCGATATACTTCCACGCGGCGCATGGCAGACGGCAGCGCGGGGTATCGCGCCGCCATATATTATTGAATTCTGAGGCGTTGTATTCGCGTTGCAAAGAAGTGGGTGCCCGTTGCATTTACGTTGCATTGGCGTTGCGGCGCGCTTGGTATGTATTTGAATAACCTGTGTTCGAGGTTGGATGTCAGGGTTTGGTGGCCGCGCAGTGTATTGCGTACAACATCTAGATTACATATGAACACTGAATTGTGGGGCATTGCACCAACATTGCATTTGCATTGCAGCAGGGTGCCCGCGTCGGTGCTTACATGCCTTGTGCTTTGCTTTGCAAGGCACGCGGACCTGGTCCAGTTCCCCTTCCAACCCCGCCGCCGACGGGAGCGGCCACATCTTCTTCGTCTGGGTCTGGGCCGCCACCCCCGCCACCCGCGGGCCCAGTGGAACGGGTGAAAGCAGACGTAGTGTTCTTTGTCGATTGCGGTCCAGGCAAGAAGCCTGGCAAGATCACATGGTATATTGCGGCCTTGCGGTTCCCGCGTGGATACTAATCGGTACCCTTTTGCCAATGAGGGATCGCATCTGGGTTTTATGTTCTAGGTTTCACTTTTTAGACAGGGGGCGGCGTAGCTGGAACAGGAGTTTGGAGGATGCGGAGAATTAGGGGGGCAATTGGCAATGGCGAGGGCGACAACAAACACTACCCACTACCTGGTACAAAAGCGAAGAAGAGGGCGGCGACGACGACAGGAAAGCTGGCCCAAAGGACGCGCCATGCACCTTTGGCCTCGTCTGGAGGCACGCGCGGATTGTAAGAGCGGGAATTTTGAGGCTGTTTGCAAAAATTGTACAGGGTTGTGCCGTCGCACAAAAACGTCTTATCCCCCTAAAAGGGTGAGGATTGTGACTCACCCTGGACAGGGCCGCCCCGTCGGCGATCTTGTTGCTTGGCTCTTGCACGGTGCGACAAACCCAGCCGTTCATAAGGGTCACGATCCGCCGCGCCCTGCCAGGTTAGATGGCAGGGCTCTTGCTAAACTGTCTGTTTCAGGGCGGCAGGTGCTCGCGCAGGAACGCCCGAAGGGCGCGGACCCTGACAGCGAGCCCAATTCGCCCATATGAAGCTACAGTGTGCCCGCTCGCCCAGCCGTGCGAACTTGCTGCTTAACATGTTACGTTCCAACTGGAGACTGGAAACTGAAACGCAAAACAATATTTTTGGCAGTCTGGTGACTGGTATCTGATAGATTGGTGCGTGCATTGTGTGTGATGCGTTATGTTACATGTGCTAAGCGTTAGGCGCTATGCCATGCTCTGTCATGACGTTCCCCCGCGCCACGGCAGTGCTATGTGCTATGCTGCTATGCGATGTTACGGTCAGCCCAGCGCGAAGGCTATGAGTCGATGCAACATGTTTGTATGTTGCCGCGTATGCGTTTCCCACTCCTCAATGCAATATGCTATTCGCTGTGTTCGACAAATGCGGAGCTGTGAACTGCGTCCTGCTGCGAGTGCCCGTGTCGGTATGTGGGTCCTAGGACGAGACGGTATGGCAAGCGATTGTGTTTACCATTTCGGGCGGTTGGCTCTAGCGGGTCCAGATGGCAAGCGCATGTGCTTAATCCAGCGCCCTAGCCCCAAGCCCCCAGCGGGTGCATAATCCATTTTGCACAAGGCGAGATGGTGAGATTCCAAACGCATGTGTTTGCCTTACAGGGTGGTGGGAGATTCGGCGGTGTAGTGTTGCAAACGCCTGTGCTTGCCCTTGTGGGTGGCGGATTGAACATCGCTGCAAAATTCAATACTGCAAACACGCGTGCTTATTTAACGCATCGGCCTGGCGGGTGGTGGGTTTCAAGCAATGCAGGGTTTAAACATTGCAAGCGTTTGTCCTTACCCTGGGCCCTCCAAAGGGCCGTGTATTTGAAAACAAGGTAAGGTCCCATTTGCAAGTGCTGTAAACGGTTTCGCTCAGGCCGTCAATCTGATTGACGGTTCGCTCCTTTGTTGTGGCACATCTTCCGTTTACAGAATCTCTGTTTTCATTACCCAGCACGCTGGAAGCTCTGTCTTCGATTTGCCATCCAGCTCTAGCAGCGATGAGCACGACGTCATTAAACTCGAGTCTGTCCAGAATGAAGAAGCCCGATCTCGCCGAGCATTGCCAATGGCTTCGCAAGGAGATTAGAAATGAAAGGAAGAAACACAAACAGCTTGGAGAGTTCCTGGACTCTGTCATCGAGCTGGTGGACGGTAGCACATCCAGCGCGGTCATCCAGGCGCGCGAGAAGGTGAGGAAGAAGAAGCTCGCGAAAACCAAGTCCATTGGGGTCCAGACCAAGCCGACGCCCCTTGGGAGGTTGCAGAAGTTGTGGACGGGTCCGAAGATATTCGCTGCCGACGACGCCCAGAGCCCAGACTGATCTGAACCACAGTTTCTCCCCGCACGACTACATCGATCACAAGCCTGGCGGCCTGCACTGACCAGGGGAGCTTATAGTGTATAGCGTCAGGTTTGCGCATATTTCAAGCGCCCGCCGCCGAGCGGACCATCGATGTTGTTCTAATCATCAGAAAGGCACGTGTACATATGATTGTTATCGTTTCCAGCGTATCATGCAAGTGCCATAGTGACCTTGTGCAGCAGCAGCTCGGCGATTGGCGGCAGAACAGAAATGTAAGACCAAGCAGTGTGTGCTATGCTGTGTGGTGCTATGTCATGCCATGTGATAAATGCTAAGCGATATATCCAAGTTCTATGCTATGCAACGCTATGCGATGCTATGTGGTATGATATGCATTGATATGCTATGAGCGGCGTGTCCCATCGATAAAAACGCGACTGCAGTGCCAACTGCAAGCCCAAAGTCGGCGCTTAGGGGCGCGAGGCCAGTCGGGGCGCCAGGGGAACGCCGATGCATCTAACTAAGGACAGTCGGGCACGCATCGGTCGGATGCCATGCGCCGTGAGGCCTCATGCTTCATGCTCTCATTACTTGCCATCGCTTTGCGATACGCATGGCCGATTCGTTGCCATCGCTTCGCGATACGCCTGGCCTAGTGCCTAGTGCCTAGTGCTCAGTCACAGCACAGATCCCACCATATCACTTAGCACACCAGGGCACGCTGAGGGCTTCCAGAGGAGGCATCCTGAGGGCTTCCTGAGAGCCACCTGAGGGCCTCCTGAGGGCCTCCTGATGGCCTCCTCAGGGGGGCACCCTGAGGGCTTCCTGAGAGCTTCCTGAGGGCATCCTGAGGGCCTCCTGAGGGCACCCTCAGGGTGCATTCTGAATGCTTCCTGAGGGCCTCCTGAGGGCCTCCTCAGGGGGGCACCCTGAGGGCTTCCTGAGAGCTTCCTGCGGGCATCCTGAGTGCCTCCTGAGAGTCTCCCCAGGTGGCATCCTGAAGGCATCCTGGGAGCATCCTGAGGGCCTCCTGAGGTCCTCCTGGGGGCCTCCTCAGGGGGGCACCCTGAGGGCTTCCTGAGAGCTTCCTGAGGGCCTCCTGAGGGCCTCCTGAGGGCACCCTCAGGGTGCATTCTGAATGCTTCCTGAGGGCTTCCTGAGGGCCTCCTGAGGGCCTCCTCAGGGGGGCACCCTGAGGGCTTCCTGAGAGCTTCCTGAGGGCATCCTGAGTGCATCCTGAGAGTCTCCTCAGGTGGCATCCTGAAGGCATCCTGGGAGCATCCTGAGGGCATCCTCAGGGGGCATCCTGAATCCTGAGGGCACCCTGCGGGCCCACTCACCCTGGGGGTGAGAGGTGAGAAGGCGGAGGAGGGGGCGGGGGGCGGGACAAGGAGGAGTGGGGGGAGGGGGTGCGGGGGAGGATGAGGAGGAGGAAAGGGGAGTGCGGGAATGGTGTTCGTGACCATCTGGTCCGCGGTGCGAGCCCGCGGGTTGGGGGTCGTGACCATTGTGCTCCACCACCGTTTTTGCTCCGACTATGTTTGGGCTATTTTTGGACTATTTAATAGTCCAAAACTAGTCCAAACATAATCCAAAAATACTCCGCCAAAAACAGTTCTCCGATCCGCCCCCACAAATTTCTTGGAGTGGGGACGCGACCTCTCATCCTCCGCTCGCGCCGCGTCCGTGAAAGGCATGACGCGCATCGCGTCGGCCCCGCGGTTTCGGGCACAATCGGTGATGCCGCAACGCTCCGCGCGTCGACACCGTCGGGACATCGCGCAAACAAATGCGCGATGGGCGCAAGCCAATGCACGAATGCGGCAACGACCAATGCGCGCGGGCCGCCCGAATGAAACAACGAACACGTTTACAATGATCAAAGCATAGTCCAAACATAGTCCAAAAAATAATCCAAAAATAATCCAAAAATAGTCCAACCATAGTCCAAAAATAGTCCAAACATAGTCCAAAAATACTCCAACTTGCATGTTAACATGTTTACATGTACGCATGCAGCGAGCGTCGCCGCGCGCGCTAAGTACCCCCCCCCCCGTTCGGGAAAACTATCGCCGCTTGTTTTTTCATTAAACAATGTGGTTGCATTTGCGTGCGCCAGACGGTCTGGGCCTAGGGCCCATGCGAGCCCCATAATGCGCATTTTTTTTTTTTTAAAAAAAAAAAAAAAAAAAAATGCAATTAGAAATAACGCGATACAAACACGGACGGCCAAACCGCCAAACCTTATCTGGTGACCGTTGGCCGTTGACAGCACTGTTGTCGGATAGTCGGATAGTCTATACTCAGAGACCAGTGCGCGCTGGCATTTGGGTCCGCAGGCGCTACATAATTGCGCGCCGAGGCACTCGGGCAATTGCCCCGCGCCCTCAAGCGACGCGCGCATGGCGCTTGGCCACCCCGACCAATGGTTCTCGGCCCACAGGTCATCGGACCTTCTGGCAAGGTGAACATCGGTTCATGAGCCACCAGCGCCCGCTATAAGCCATGCGCCTCTTCGGTTTTAGGTCCTAGACACTTGTCCCTTAGACCTTGGATCGTAGACCCCAGACCATAACCGCGGGCCCGAAAACTTGAGGCCCTCGGGTCGTCTGCTTCGCAGATATCACTGCGACCCTGTGGGCCTATCGGCTGCAATCCAGTGGGCGCCAAGCTAGATAGCTAGACGCTAGACCGCTAGGCGCTAGACGCTCACTGCTAGATTGCTAGATGCTGGATGCTGGATGCTGGAACTGGAAGCCACATGCCAAACGTCAGACTAAACGAAGAGCCGCGCACCCGCCAGCGCGGCGCGACGCGCGTTGCACTTGTTGTGAGCGCTTGGTGTTAAGCACAATCATGTTTGTATCTTGCTGCCTGTAGCTTGTAGTCAGCGCTGGCCGCTGGCGAGCAGTCGCGCAAGGTTGCGCCATGGGGCCAGGTGCCTGGGAGCCAGGACCCGAAACGCAGGGCTGCGCATTGCGGAAGGGGGTGAGAGGGCAAAAGCCCGTTACCCCGCCCGCGCCTGAGACCGTCGTCGCGCTCGCTGTTCCGCGCTATCTGCAATCGGGGGTGGCGATATCAGAGGCGCGGCATCAACGGTGTCAGACGTCAGCGCTTCGAATTTGCCGCAGCACCCGCCCAAGGCGGATGCATTTTTTTAATATTAAGTGCGCGAACCAATGCGCTTTGACAATATGGTCGAACACGTGAGCCGTAAGCTCACAACTAACAATCAAAAGCCCGCAGGTGGCAACCTAATAACTACTACATAAGACTTAGCCGCTTAGTGCTAAATCCAGCAGCTCCCAATCGCTTGGCGCCTCGCCTAGCCGCCTAGCCCCGAGCCCTGAGCCCCGAGCCTCTAGTCTCTAGTCGGTCACCCGTCATAGCGGGAGCTTGCTAGCTTGCTCGGCCACCCGACATGGAGTTGCTCCAGTCGGCGCCATGTCGGCGAGGCATGTGGCCACTTGCCGTTGCGGGGGATTCACTTGCCATCCGCCATGGTCTTAGGGCACCAGGGCGTGTATTGTTTCAGACGTCGTGGTCTCGGGGCCTTCGGATCGGGGGCCTCAGGCTCGTAATGTTGCATGGGCCCAGGGCCCCAGGGCCTTGAAGTCATGTGGCCCAGGGGCCGTTGGTCCTTAGGCCTTGGGCCGCAGGTGAAAAGACCAGCGCAATGCGCAAAGCCTGCAGTAGTACATCATATCACCAGCACACCGCTCACCATATAATGATGTAGCATAGCGTTGCATAAAACCGCATAACGATGTAGCATACCATGGCATACCATAACACATACCACAACACCACAACACAATACCATACCATGGCATACCACAACACATGCCATACCATAACACAATACCACAACACCATACCATACCATGGCATACCACACACTGACTACTACTACTCTTACTACTACTGCTAACGTTTCCTGGTTTTGCAGTGTGAGGCGTCTTTGTTTCATACAATCCTGGGAACTCTTTAGGGATGGTGGGGGGCCCGCTGGGAATTTTTCGGGATGGTACAAGCCATACTGGGAACTCTACAAGTATTGTCAAGCGTCTAGCGCCCAGGGCTTACAACGAATTTTATCGGGATGGCAAAGGACCTACTACCTACTACCTACTGGTAACTGGTAACTCTTTGGTGATGGTGCAGGACCAACTGGGATCTGTATACGGGCGGTACTGGAGATTTCCGGAACTCTTTATGGGTGGGGCGGCATTTACTGGAAGCATTACATGGATGGTACAGGGCCAACTGGGAACTCCGTAGGGGTGGTGCGGTGTATTGGACCTACAGAGGGCCCTGCATGAAAGGTACGGTGCCTAATCCTACTTATGTATCGGTGTTACAAAGCCTGCTAGGTGCTAGGAGCTAGGAGCTGGGATCTGGGAACCTCTAAGTCGACGCGCCCCTGCCCCAGGCCATAAGGCGGCGAGGCCAGGAGGCCACGGAGCTCAAGACCTAAAACCCAATACCTAAGGCTAGCCACCTACCCTATGACCGCGCCCAACTGATTGTGAGGATGTCTCGAGCGATGCGCTGGTTCCAGCATCCCCAGGGGGGAGCCGCCAGGGGAGTCAGACAGTCCCCTGTCGCCCTCCCCGACGGCCTGTTCCGACGGCCTTTCCCGTCATTTGCTGTTTTAGACCGAACCCTTCCCGACGGCCCTTCCCGACGGGCCATTCCAGACGGCCCTTCCCGACGGCCGTCCCCGACGCCCGTCATGACGGGCGATCCGTGTACGGAACCGATCCTCATCGCATGAATCGGCACCCTGCCGCCGATCGTGATTCGGGCAAGTTGGCCGACGAGATTGCGTTGCTTGGTCACGACGGCGAGCTCAGCGTGACAGCGAAAGGCGGATATTGGACAAACAGTGGTTATTGGAAACCGTGGCCTGAGGACACAAAGAAACAGATACTGATGCACCATCGGGCCTTGAAGGCGGCCAGAATGAACAGCAGCGACGACAGCAGCACCGACGACAGCGACAGCGACGACATGTCAGACAGCCCGCCAGGGCCGTCGGCGGCGCCATCAGCCGCAGCACCGACATCTTCGGCGTCGGCGACAGCAGCATCAACTATAGCATCGACCTCATCGGCGGCAGCATCGGCGGCGTCAGCCGCAGCACCGACATCTTCGGCGTCGGCGGCACCATCAGCCGCAGCATCAACCACAGCATCGGCGGCAGTATCGGCGGCAGCAGCCGCCGCACCAGCACCAGCGCCAGCCGCGCCATCGACGGTGAGTACCTCGTTCAATGTCGACGTTGGGAGAGCAAGTGCGCCAGGCAAGATCACTTACTATTCAAGTCGTTGAGGTCGTTTTGAGGCAGTGTGCTATTTTCATGAAGGCCTATGCCGCCGCTCGAGGACAGCGGCAGCGCCAACGGGTGCCCGATTGATATCTAATCCAGGTCAGGGCCGTTGCGTCGGTGAGCTGATTGCGTGGTTGAAGGCTGGACCGCACCTCTCGCGAGACCAACATATGATTCACAATCCAGATAAGGTATCACGAGTTTTGGCCAGGTCCGAGGCAAAGCAGTCGGCCCACGGTCAAGCAATTCTTGCGTGCGAGCGCCAGAAGAGCGCAGACTCAGACAGCGAGCCCGAGGGACTGTTGTAGGCGATCGGCCGCTCCCAAAACAGGACCATTGGCAGCCTTGCATCATTGCCTGTCCCTCGGAAGACCACCAAATCCCAAATCGCATCATGGGGCGTTTTTTGGGGCGCTCTTGGAGCGTTCCTGGGCGCTCTTGTGGCCGTCCTGGGGCTATATTGGGCCCGTCTTGGGGCCCTCTTGGGCCGTCTTGGGTCTTGGAGCCATCTTGATGCCTCGGATGGCTGGATGTCCATCGGAAGCGAAAAGGCGAGACGGCAAACGTCAATGGGTTTCTGCAGGTTGTTGGAAGGGTTTGGCGTATTGGGTGCCTCGTTGGGACGCTCTTTGGCATCTTCGAGACGTCTGGTGGCGGTATTGAGGCACCTTGGAGCACCATCGGGTCCATCTTGGGGCATATTAAGCTATACCGAGCAATATTGAACCCATCTTGGTGTCTCCCATGCGCTCTTGGAGCCGTCTTGGGTCTTGGGCCATCTTAGACGCTCCAACCCCTCGCCGCGCCTCCCGTCCAGTTCCAGGGTAGGGGTAGGGGAGGGGTAACCGATAACCCCCTCCCCAACGGGGAATAAGGTTGGAAGATGGGGCGCCCTCAACCCTAAACCACCATCTCAGCAATTGCAGTTTTGGCGTTTTGGCCGAACTTTGCGCCCTCCATTTCTGTGAACTGCAGTTGGATGCAACGTGCAACCCGCAACCCGCCACTGATCATTGCATATGGCATCCGCTGATGGTGCCGCCAGACGGCGACTGCAAGAGTTGTTGAGCAATGATGGACAATGGAAAATGTACGAGACGTGGCAGGCTGAGAATCTTGACTTCCCGATGCCGCCCAAGTGGCGGCTGCACTTGTTGGAGATTGCCGAACTCAGAGAGACGATTGAGACGAGTACATACAGCGAGTTGAAGTGCGCAGCGAAGGAAGATGCAGAGAGCCCAAGCACACAAACACCAGGCCCGAGTTCCAAGACTCAGAGCCCGAGTTCCCAGGCTCAGAGCGCCAGCACGACTCAGAGTGCCAGCCCGACTCAGAGTGCCAGTCCGACCACCCGAATGCTATTTCTAGATTCCAGATTCTAGATTTCCATCGTGGCAGTGTCTCATGAGAGTTCAGCCCGCTGGAGGGCCACCGTCGTGCGGCTCGCACTCTACTTCATCGCCAAGTGAGGCTGGCTATCGCCTTGTCCCTTGTCCGCGCCCCCGTGCTGGCGCCCCACCGTGCGCATCAGCATCATTTGAAATGTTGCAGGAACTGATTATATACTAGAGGGTTGTGCGAGCTAAGCCTCACTACTCCAACCCTGGGCCACCTTCTCACAGGCCTCTGGGGAGTTGGCCTGAATGGGAAGAGAGAGAGAGAGAGAGAGAGAGAGAGAGAGAGAGAGAGAGAGAGAGAGAGAAACATCGCCTGCAGACTTTAATCAATTTCATGGCTCACGCTATTCCGCAGACCACCAGAATAAGTGAGTGCTCGCGGCCACCGTGGAAGTTATATTATCGGCATGGGGCATGGAGCATGGAGCCTCTTGAATGCATATGAGAGGCTCTTGGGATGCATCTCAGAGGCTTCTTGGCGGGCGATTTGTGGCTTCGGGAACTCCTCGTCGAATCATTCCTCGGGACTCTTGCGCTTGCGATGTATCTCGGGGCCTTGAATCGAGGCCCCGAGGCTCGAATCAGCTGCGGGAGAGGACCGTCGAATCCCAGAGCAGCCACAGCTCGACGCAGCTCGATCAAACTGGCGACCAGAGCGCCCACAGCCAACAAATAACACTCACGACGACTTCTGGGCACCGCTTAATGCAATATTGGGGCTGTCTTGGGCCGCCTTGGGCGCCCCTGCTGCCGTCTCGGGGCCTTGTTGGGCTGGCTTGGGTCTGGGGGTCTCATTGGAAGCCTCATGGGCCGTCGTGGGGCGATCTCGGACCCACCGCCGCTTGTCGCCATCCCTCCACCCTCTTCTTGCTGGCGCTGAGGCACAAGCATTTTGCTTGCAAGACTGCTGCTTACACATTGCAGCACGGGGCTTGCTTTGCTTTCAGCAGGGCACCGCCTATCGCCTATCGCCAGAGACGATATTGTTCAACGGACGTTTGACCGCAATGGCGGATGGACGCAATTGGCCAGAGACGATGTTGATCAACGGAGTGCGCCGAGGCTCGCCGCACGTGCAGATGGTAGCAGGGCACATGAAGTGCATTCCGTGCGATACATGGGTACAGTCGCCAGGGCATTTGCTCAATTCTCGCCACAGGCAGAAAGCGTGGTATTGGTTGTACGGGTGCGCTCAGCCAGGGTACAGAACGAGGCCGCATTGCCCAAAGGCAGATTGGGAAAGCAGGGAGATCAACGACAGGCATTGGGAGGATCACGACAGCCCTCCCAGCGACGAGCAAGGAACCCAGGACAACGGCGACCAGTGGGCGAGGGCGGCCGCTCAAGGTCTCGGAGGTCGCGGCAGGGGAGGTCGCGGCAAGGGCGCGCCATGTGGAAGCGTCGGCCACGCTACTGGCGCAGCAGGCGGGGCCGACGGACGTGCCGCAGCAGGTAGTGATGATGGCGCAGCCCGTGGTTCAGACGGAGGTAGTGCTGCAGGTGCCGCCGATGGCTCAGCACGTGGAGCTGACGGAGGAGGCGCCGCAGCTGGCGGCGCAGCGGATGGAGCTGCCAGCGATGCATGCGACCCAATGGAGATGGACTTGGACGCCGTCAGCTGTACTCGGACTAAGCACTACCTCGACGCCATCACGCAAGACATGGGCTTGATCAAGAATGCCCTCGAAGGCGTAACCAAAGGCATGGAGGATCTGAGGTCCGCGTTGGCGGCCATGATTACACGTTCGCGTCGGGGGATTGGAACAGCAATAGATTGGAGATCTACGTTCCACCTGGCACTGAGTATGACGAGCAGTCGTTGTTCAGTACAGTTTCGAGCGGCATTGCGAAGGCCCTCGTATTCAGAAACTTCACGGTGTACCAGCGGAAGAAATGGATGGGCGCAGACGAGGCGTGCTGCGACTTCGCGTTGCCGCTTCTGTTAGGGAACGTGCTGGTTGAGGCGTACAAGGTTTTCTGCGATCGCATCAACGGCCTGCCATATCGACCTGCTGCGCACCATCCAGGTGGCGATGCTCCAGCGGCAGCCGCGCTCGGCGCCTTGCTCGACGCTGGAGCCCTCCCCGACGAGGAGGCGATGGAGGCTCGGCGAGACGATGCAGTCATCGACCCGAGGGGGCTGGCCCCCATTGCCGTAGCAGCGGCCGAGGTCGCGAGGAAGCGCAAAGTAGCTTTGGATTGGCTGATGTGCAGGACCAGAAATTCGCCATGTTCCCAGGTCGTGGTGCTCAAGATGATACTGTCTATCTTGCAGACAATGCAGGCGGAGGAACTCTACATCGGGTCCAAGAAGTGGGGGCGGCGCCAGGAGGCGCAAGCTGCGCGGCTGGCAGGGCAACCCAATACGGGCAAACTGCTTCGCACATACGCAGTGTTGGTGCACGCGGAAGGCGAGATCGAAGCTCGAGCAGTGAAGAGAATGCGGACCCTTCTTCTCGAGCATCGCATTTGGATACTGTTGCGAGATGGAGATATGACAAACGATTTGAAAGCAGACGCATTTACAAGCTTATCGTCGGCAGGGGCCTACATCGAGGACTTGATCGCGGGCCCGCATTCCCAACCACCGTGGACTTTGTTTCCCGTACTTAACCATCCCGAGCTCGCAGATGCAATCCAGCAGACGCCGAAATGCCAATTGGACAGATGGAGTAGGAAATTCTTGGAAAGAAATGACATCCGCACAGACGAGGCCAAAATGAAGCTCTTGGTGCACGCCATCCTCATTTCAATGAACACTGATCACCTCGAGGTCTCGAACTCACATATTCGCAGGATTGTGAAAAAGCATGTGCAATGCCAGCAGGCTGATCCAATTGGGCTCGGTACGAAATGGATGGCTGCTTGCATTCGCGCCTGGAGTACGGCGCCACGAGTTTCTGTGGATTCTGGGGCAGACACCGAGGGCACCGACGAACACAATCCTGGCGGTCCAAAGTATGGTGGCGGCGGCGCATGGCGTGCTTTCGTGAGGAAGCAGAGGTCGAATGATCTGGCAGAGGCTGGCCGCTTGTATCGGGCCCTCAAGGACACCGTCGGTTCTGAGGTGCTGGAGCAGTGTATCGCGGAGGGCAAGGCGGCCACAGAGAGGCGGCGAAGGGGGGAATCAGCGTTCGGCATGAAGCGTAGCAAGGTCGATCGCCTGCAAGAGCAACGGTACTTGGTGGCCAGGATGTCGGAGGGCAATCTTGAGAGTGCAGTCGACAAGGTGATCAGCGACGCGCAGACGTATTCCTACGATGTCGCCGAGACGATGCTGCTGACCAATAGATTGCGCAATACTCGTGCTGCAAAGCGACGCGAGGAGGAAGAGAAGGACTCCATGGACATTGCCGCCTTCGAGGCAGCTGCGGCCGAAGCTCGGCGGGGCGAGCTCGCCAGTCAGATGCCCGAGGCTGCCAGCCATGTTTCAGGACTGAGAGTGGTCCCTGGCCCCATCCACGGCATGAGGGTGATGGAAGCCGACGTTGGGTCGGCTTGTGCAGACGCCACGGGTTTGATTCAGTACGTGAATGATATGCAGAAACATCAGAAGAATTTCATGTCATCCTTGGGTAATTATTGGAACTTCCTTCACAGGACGATGCGCGACGATGCCGCTGATGCAGGCAAGTCGAGCGATGAGGAGGAGGAGCATCGCCATGGTTGCTGCTGGGGCCTGGGCGTCTGCATATGCTCGGATGCTGGGGCGCAGCTTTGGCGTTTTCGGAACTCAGTGCTGCTCGCCATGAAGGCCATGTGCCCGAGGAGCGGGTGCAACCGCAGGACGCTGCTCAAGGACGGTCACATCGTCCTGCGATTCGAGTCGTCGCTTGCTGACGGTGCAGATGATGCTTTGGCTGACTTCTGGGGTCTCGGCACGGACGTCCGCTATTGGCACGTCAGCAGCCAATCCTTGGCGCCATTTGTGCCGCGCGTGCAGGAGATGACCGTGGCCAGTGATGAGGAGGCACTTGGCGCCAACCGAAGGGGAGATGATATTGCACTCAAGGTGGGTCGTGCGAACTGGGGCGTCGGGGTATGTGGTTGGGGCCCAGAGCTACAGAGCCACATCTTGTTCCATGGGGCCCCTGGCGCTTAGCTTGCCCCCATCATCAATTCCATTGGCGATGTCCACGAGGGCAGTCTGGGGGTCTGGAGGAGCGGCGCTGGCCGCGGGCACTAGCATGTTCAAGCAATAGCGCCGACAATGGTGAAGTGAGGCCTTCGGGGGGCCTCTGGGCTCTTGGCTCTTGGCCCGTGGTGCTATCTTGGGCCGTGGGATCTTGGGTATTTGGGTGCACTATTTGATAGATTCGGGCTTTTGCCACCCCCACCACTATTTGATAGATTCGGGCTTTTGCCACCCCCACCATTGGGGCTCTCCTTGATCTCCTCGGGAGCTTCGGGCCATCTTCTGAGTTGTAGCCTGTAGGCCTGTAGCCTGTAGGCTGTAGGCTGTAGGCTGGAACGGTGGATATCATTAGTTTGCGCATCACCGCTCGGATGTGGCATAGCGCACAACATCATGTTTGTGGCCTCTTGTTGCACTCTTGGGTCATGGCGTCTTGGCTCTAGGGTCTACTGTCTAATGTCTAGGGTCTTGGGTCTAGGGTTTAGGGTCTAGGGCTCGCATGGTGCCACCTGGAGCCTGGGCCCCCCTGGAGCTGTCTCTGCACGCATCACACCCTTCTGAGGCCTCGCGATCTTGGGGCAATCTTGAGGCATCATTGGCTTATGGGGCCCATCGGTAGCGACACTGTGATAAAGAATAGTGCGCAGGGAACGTCTATATTCTATATATTACTATGTCTGGTGCTTTCTAAGCTATGGGCCCCGAGCCGCATTCCCGCTGCGCTCTCGGAGGGCAGCGACTGATTGGTGCAACCTGTATGTGATGGCTGAGCGGTTTTCGTTCAACCTGACCTGGCGCATGTCCTTGTTGGAGCTCGCCACGCACACACGTTCATGCCCTCGTTTCCAGCCCGCGGTGCCTCTCTTCAAAGAGTTTTACCCGCCCGTGGAGCAGCGACAGGTATGGCCTGCACTGCCGCGCAGCAGGGGTCGGCCTGGACCTCGGGGCGGCCGTGGTGGAGGCGACGGCGATGGCCGCGGGCGCGCGCGCGGCCGCAGTGGTGCCCGCGGGAGAGGGCGAGGGCGCCGCGGGCGCGCCGCTGCCGCGCCTGCCGCGCCCGCGCCGCAGCCAGAGGCGGGGCGCGGGGCTGGGGCGCGCGGCCGCGGCCGCGGTGGAGGCGACGGCTACGTGCATGAGCCGTGGCTGGAGGGCTCGGACGTCGGCTCCGATGACGGCATGGGCGGCGGAGACGACGTGCGCATCGATGCACACTTCGACGAGCGCGACGAGGCCGAGGGGTCAGACGTCGGCTCCGACGGCGCGGGCTCGGGCGCGAATGATTCAAGCTCGGACGGATCTTGGGAACAGCACGGCTCCGACGAGGAGCTCGGTCTTTAATTACACCAGCCCACCTCCCCCATCCTTCCGGTTTCGGATGGGGTGAGGGGAGGGACATATACGGGGGCGGGGGGTAGGGTAGGGTCAAGCCGTCAAGCCAGCTCGAGCGAGTCAAGCATTGCATGCCCAGTCCCATGCGCCCTCCCACAACATGAGAAACAGTGATGGGTGGGACGCGGTGGTAACGGGATGGGAAATCGGTGGGGTGGGGTGTAGTGTGTAGTGGGCATGGGGTGGGGTAGGGTAGAAGGGGGGAAGGCTGTGGGAAGCGGCGGGAGGAGCGGATGAGCAGTGATCATGATGGTGGGGGCGGAATGCGATGGGGAGGGTGGGTGGGTGGGGGGGGGGGAGGATAAGGATGCGTTGATGGCCCGAGCAGGTTGGGGGAGAGGGGTGAGGGAGGGGCGATGCGCGAAGTAGTATTGGGAATTAGGAACTAGGAACTATGATGCTAGGTTATAGGAGCTAGGAGCTAGGAGCTAGGAGGCAGGGCAAGGATTGATAATTGGTGAAGCGCGTGGGTAATGCAACGCGGAAGGCTAGGGGCTACGGGCTAGGGGCTAGGGGCTAGGGGCTAGGAATATGGCGGGGATCGTGGAGATGGGGTGCCGATGAGGGTGATGATGCTGAGGGTGGTTGCGAGGGGCGAGGAGGAGGGCAAGGGCGGGGAAGAGGGGGTTGCAGGATGATGGGTAGGAGGAAAGGGGGTAGGACACGGTGGAACTCAAAGAGGCTGGCGGCCCGCCCTCCCCAGACAAATCCGCCCCCCTCCCCCTCTCCCCCCCGCCGCCCCCACCCACCGCGCCATTCCCGCCTCAGGAGACTGACGACTCGGGGTTGTCGTGGGCGGGGGACACGGAGGAGGAGGACACCGAGGAGGAACAATCTAACGGTTTTTCGGTCATTCCGCTGCCCCTCGGGTTCGCATTGATGGTGGTTTCGCCTCAGCGCCTCAGCACATGTCACGCTCCAGCTCCTGATGTGGGCGGGGAGCTTCAGAATTGCGCGGTCGCGGTAGCGTGCGCGCGCTTTTCGAATTGCGCTTTCGGCTCGGCGCCAGCCTCGCCCTTGCCACTCTGCTGCCCTGCAGCCGCGCGTTGCGATTGCCACTCTTCTGTATCCCTCTGGCGGTGGCTGCGCGGTTGACCCCCCCCGCCATGCACGCATACTTTGCGCAGCTCGTGCGTCGAATTCGTCGGCGACGTGCGCGTTGCTCGCCCGCTTATGCGGAAACGTGTCTGCGGCGGGCGGCCGCCGCATACTGTATGTTGCGCGCGCGCGTTAAATTCTTAACGTTTCGTGCAACGTGTAACCCGACCTGCATATTCAGAAGCCATGCCCATGAGAGCTGACGGGGAATGTCAAGAAGGGACACATATAATGAACCAAAGTGGGCAATGAGAGAAGAGTGGTCAGGGTGTTGGAATGTTGGAGCCCTCTCTGAGCTCTTTTGGAAGGTCTCTGGGCCTTCTTGGGATTCTTGGGCGGGCGGGGGGGGGGGGGGTGCATCGGGGCCCTCTTGATGCCCTTCTGTGGCTCTCTTTTGGGCTTTTTGGGAGCCCTGGAGGACCTCTTGGGGCTGTCGTGGAGGGTGTCGGTTAGAAGATATGGCGTCTTCCCGTGGTGTCCCCCTCTGGGGCAATCAAGATAGCCCCTTGGGACGTTCTTGGGCCTCTGTTGGGGCGCTATTGGGCGCTCTTGGGGTCGTCGCAGGGCATAGGGCCTCTTGGGCTCTTCTTGGGGCTTTCTTATGACATCTTAAGGCTTGAGAAGCGCAACGGGAGAGCAACGGCGAGAGAGCAAGCATGATAACATTTTCTTGCGTTTGTTGAAGGTCTGGAGTCTTGGCTTCTCGGGGAGGTCCTGAGGGGTCTGCAAAAGCACCTTCAACCGTCTTGTGTCTTGTGGCCCTCTTAAGGCCTTTTGGAAGCATGGTGGAGCTCATCTTGAGCGACCTTACACTGTCTTGAGCCATCTTGGAGGCCATCTATGAGCCCTCTTGGAGCCATCTATGGGTATCTTGTGCGCCCCACCCCCTCGCGGGGACCCCCGTCCAGGTCCAGGGGAGGGGGTATGGGGACGGGTAAACCCGTCCCCGAAGGGGAAGAAGGGGTTGTGGAAGAGGAAACAGGAACATCGTTAAACCGCCTGTCGCCCAAATGGCTGGCGGGATTTTAGCGGCTGGTGGTTGCGGGCAGAAGTGCCTTGGGTGTTGGCTTGAGGCTTGAATTTGATGTGCACGTATTTCGATATTTCGGCATTTTTTGTTTTAAACTTTCGGTAGTAGGTAGTAGGTGGTAGGTTTTAAGTGCTGCGATTACGCGTCGGGCGTAGGCTTAGACTGGGCCCCCTTGTAGGTGTAGGTGCGTAGGTTTTGTAGGGCTTGCCACAGCGGCACCAGCCGTGTACATGCAATGCAATGTAGGGTCTCAGCGAGCGCTTTGCATTTATCGCGCTCATGTTTGTTTCTTGTAGCTTGTAGCTTGTAGCGTGTAGCCAGCGCTGGCCGCTGGCGAACATTTGCTGCCCGCGTTGTCCTTGCTGCGGCCCCGACGCAGATGCGCGGAAAGGCGCGCGGCAGGTGTTGTCATGAAAACCTCGAGCCCGCCAGTGCCTAAGACAGCGCGTGCGCCCGCTGTTGCGCGCGGTTTGTTGTTATGTCTGGCAATGGTAGGCTTGTCATCAGCGCTGGCAGGCACTCACGCAAGCACGCTAGTCGCTAGTATACTGCGCTGCACTGCCATTATTTCACGCGCGCGGTGTTGGTTCACAAGTCGATGCGCCGCGCAGCGCCACGTCGCCGCATGCGGTATGCTTACAGGCATCCGCGGCGTGGGACATATTTTCTGAATATGCAGCTTCACCTTGCCGTTCTTGCGCGCTGGTACATCAACGCATTCGCCTGGCGGAAGTTGCATTGTATGAGCCGTTGATGTTGGGCCGTGGGCCCTGCGGCAATTCGGCAAATGGCTCGCGCGCCCCAGCCACCAGCATCCCAGCAGCTCAATGGGTCGCGCGCCCCAACTCCCAGCAGCTGGGCTGCGCGCGGGGCCGCGCCGCGTAGTTCCCGCCCACCTGGCGGCGCGAATTTTCTCTGGCTGCACGAGCGCTTGCGCTTGCGACGGGCCAGCTGGCCAGCTGGCCAGCTGCTGGCTATGGGCTATGGTTTGGACGTCTCGATCGGTTTGTGTTTGCGCCCAGGCGCGTTGTTTGCAGCGTGGCCTGCGCGTCCGTTCATGGTTCAGCTGTCAATGTTGAGCATGATGGCGTTGGCGATCGTTTACTTGCCCGACCGCGGCCTGAGTTATGAATGGCGCCATCGGCTTCGGGCATTATCGAAGCGCGGTTTCTTGGTCCTCGGCTGCCCTGCAGTCGCGGCAGGCCCGAGGTCAGAGGTGATTTGGTTATAGATTCGATGGGCGGGCATGTGCGGGCTCGCCATTTCGGGGCCGCGCGCTTTTGCACCTGCCGCGGCACATTCGGCGGGCGGTATGGGCGCGCGATTGCCGTGAGAGCTGTTGTTGCGTTTGTCGTATCATTGCATTTTCGTTATTTCTGGGCGCTCTGCTGTTTTCCGTGCTCCCACTTCCAAGCGCCTAAGCGGTTAAGGTCTAAGCTCTAAGCTTCTCATGTTTTAATCTCTAAGGTGCACTGTTCCAGGCTTACGCGTTGAAGGTCGGGCTTCAAGCTACAGCAGCGCCCTGGGCAGCTAGAAAACATGTTCAAACGGCCAACGTTCCAACTCCTCCCTGCTTAAGCGTTGCCAGGTGCTCAGTTACCGATGGTATGTGTGCCCTTTGTGTACCGAGTTCCTACACATCTGAACAGTTCGGTGCAGCGCGCGGCTCGCGCGCGTGCCAGCGCGCGCCTGGTCAGCGCGAGCGCGACCCGCGGGCGATGATTTCGTCTCGCTTACATAAGCACAGAGCAGACGTCACGCGCGCGCAAGTCGCAAGTCGCAGAGCAAGTCCACAGCGACGCTTGCTGACTGCGTGGAAATGCGAGAGAAGATGTGGCGCGCGCCACAGCGAATTCGGGTTGCCCGCGTCGCATGGCCGCTTGGCCCGTGGGCGGATTATTGAGAGATGGTAGCTGGCAGCTAGGAGCTTGGTGCGAGTTGCTAGTTGGTAAATTTAAATTTGGTAGCTGGCAGCTGTTAGACGCTCGCTCGCTAGCTGCTAGCTGCTCGCTGATCGCTGATGGTTCGTCAGCGACCAGCTGCTAGCATGCTAGCTGATCGCCGCTAGCTGCTCGCTGCGAAGTGCTAGCGGCCCGTGCCATTGCGCTGTCGGCTCAAAAAGCGCGGCAGCGCGCAGCGGGCGTGCAAACCGCCCGCGTGCGCGCGCGGGGAGGTGCGCATTCCCGCCGCATAGGAATAGCCATGCTGGTTGAGGCTCCGCGATATGGAGTCTTGGGCTTAAGGTTGGCCCATAGCGCCTGGCCCCATGGCGCCCAGCGCCTGGCGCCTAGCGGGCATCTCCGAGCGGCCCAGCGCATCGCGCGCCGACATGGCTCTCAACGCGTCGCGCGGTGCTCGCCCGCCTGCCCGCCGTGCAACGTGCAGCGCGCGCTTGGATCGCCTGCGCGCGCCAGCGGACGGCCCAGCAGTTTGCAACCTCCCAGTTGAAAGGCTGCCGCTTTGGCCTGGGGCCTAAGGTCTAAGCCCCAAGCCTTACCCCAAGCTTAGACATTGATGTGACTCCTGGGCGCCCACGCATATGGCCCCCGAGGTCCAAGTTGCTTATTTGTCTACTTCACCGTGGTCTTCGCCACGCGGCTTCACGCGCCCATGGCGCCGCGCGCCGGTCGAGGCGAGCGCGCGCGGGGCGCTCCGCAGACACGCCGCAGAGACCGCCTTGTATGTTGTAGGCGTCGAAGTGACATTTGCATTAGCCATCCTTCGCCATTAATCCGCAGCCCCTGGTGCCCTGATGCCTCCTAGTGCCTAGTGCCTGGTGCCCAGTGCGCGCCCGCTGGGTACTGCAATTTGCAATGCGGCTTTCACGCGCGCGGCGCATGGTGCAACGCGCGCCAAGCGCGCGGGGCGTCTGAGTTCTTGGTTGCCAATCAGCAGCGTCGCAGCGTTTGCCTCGGGCTTGGGCATTGCAGCTGCGCCTTCAACTTAACGCTTGGCCCTTTCGCGGAGCGCGTGCACGCGGCCACGGCGCGCGACATCCAGCGCGCGCTACAACGCGCGGCGCGACCATGCGCGCGCGTAAGGCAAACGGGGGCTGTAGCAGGCAGTACGGCGAACTGCAATTGCCATGTCGGCATTGACGGTTAAGGGTTCATGGCTGATATATGGAGTCACGCCTGGGCGTGGGGCGCTAGAGCGCTAGACGCTAGAACGCTTAGCGCTCTTGCGCGCGCCTGTCGAGTCTCCAGCTCGGCACGCGTTGCTCACGCGCCCGCCGCGTCGCGCGACGCGCGACGCGCGCGCGGAGATCTGCGCGCCTTCATGGGAATGTTTGCAACCTTGACAAATGGCATTGAACATTAGGTGTGCAACCGAACGGGATAAAGAACACTTACAGCGCATAGCGCGTAGCGCTTAGCGCTGAGCGCTTAGCGCTTGGGTTTTACCGCGCGCCGATGTCGCAGTCTTGCAACGTGCACCGCCCCCTCTGCCCCACGCCCGACCGCCCCTCGCCCGCGCGCGGGAACGCATTGCATGCCGATATACTTCCACGCGGCGCATGGCAGACGGCAGCGCGGGGTATCGCGCCGCCATATATTATTGAATTCTGAGGCGTTGTATTCGCGTTGCAAAGAAGTGGGTGCCCGTTGCATTTGCGTTGCATTGGCGTTGCGGCGCGCTTGGTATGTATTTGAATAACCTGTGTTCGAGGTTGGATGTCAGGGTTTGGTGGCCGCGCAGTGTATTGCGTACAACATCTAGATTACATATGAACACTGAATTGTGGGGCATTGCACCAACATTGCATTTGCATTGCAGCAGGGTGCCCGCGTCGGTGCTTACATGCCTTGTGCTTTGCTTTGCAAGGCACGCGGACCTGGTCCAGTTCCCCTTCCAACCCCGCCGCCGACGGGAGCGGCCACATCTTCTTCGTCTGGGTCTGGGCCGCCACCCCCGCCACCCGCGGGCCCAGTGGAACGGGTGAAAGCAGACGTAGTGTTCTTTGTCGATTGCGGTCCAGGCAAGAAGCCTGGCAAGATCACATGGTATATTGCGGCCTTGCGGTTCCCGCGTGGATACTAATCGGTACCCTTTTGCCAATGAGAGATCGCATCTGGGTTTTATGTTCTAGGTTTCACTTTTTAGACAGGGGGCGGCGTAGCTGGAACAGGAGTTTGGAGGATGAGGAGAATTAGGGGGGCAATTGGCAATGGCGAGGGCGACAACAAACACTACCCACTACCTGGTACAAAAGCGAAGAAGAGGGCGGCGACGACGACAGGAAAGCTGGCCCAAAGGACGCGCCATGCACCTCTGGCCTCGTCTGGAGGCACGCGCGGATTGTGAGAGCGGGAATTTTGAGGCTGTTTGCAAACATTGCACAGGGTTGTGCCGTCGCACAAAAACGTCTTATCCCCCTAAAAGGGGGAGGATTGTGACTCACCCTGGACAGGGCCGCCCCGTCGGCGATCTTGTTGCTTGGCTCTTGCACGGCGCGACAAACCCAGCCGTTCATAGGGGTCGCGATCCGCCGCGCCCTGCCAGGTTAGATGGCAGGGCTCTTGCTAAACTGTCTGTTTCAGGGCGGCAGGTGCTCGCGCAGGAACGCCCGAAGGGCGCAGACCCTGACAGCGAGCCCAATTCGCCCATATGAAGCTACAGTGTGCCCGCTCGCCCAGCCGTGCGAACTTGCTGCTTAACATGTTACGTTCCAACTGGAGACTGGAAAATGGAACGCAAAACAATATTTTGGCAGTCTGGTGACTGGTATCTGATAGATTGGTACGTGCATTGTGTGTGATGCGTTATGGTACATGTGCTAAGCGTTAGGCGCTATGCCATGCTCTGCCATGACGTTCCCCCGCGCCACGGCAGTGCTATGTGCTATGCTGCTATGCGATGTTACGTTCAGCCCAGCGCGAAGGCTATGAGTCGATGCAACATGTTTGTATGTTGCCGCGTATGCGTTTCCCACTCCTCAATGCAATATGCTATTCGCTGTGTTCGACAAATGCGGAGCTGTGAACTGCGTCCTGCTGCGAGTGCCCGTGTCGGTATGTGGGTCCTAGGACGAGACGGTATGGCAAGCGATTGTGTTTACCATTTCGGGCGGTTGGCTCTAGCGGGTCCAGATGGCAAGCGCATGTGCTTAATCCAGCGCCCTAGCCCCAAGCCCCCAGCGGGTGCAGAATCCATTTTGCACAAGGCGAGATGGTGAGATTCCAAACGCATGTGTTTGCCTTGCAGGGTGGTGGGAGATTAGGCGGTGTAGTGTTGCAAACGCCTGTGCTTGCCCTTGTGGGTGGCGGATTGAACATCGCTGCAAAATTCAATACTGCAAACACGCGTGCTTATTTAACGCATCGGCCTGGCGGGTGGTGGGTTTCAAGCAATGCAGGGTTTAAACATTGCAAGCGTTTGTCCTTGCCCTGGGCCCTCCAAAGGGCCGTGTATTTGAAAACGAGGTAAGGTCCCATTTGCAAGTGCTGTAAACGGTTTCGCTCAGACCGTCAATCTGATTGACGGTTCGCTCCTTTGTTGTGGCACATCTTCCGTTTACAGAATCTCTGTTTTCATTACCCAGCACGCTGGAAGCTCTGTCTTCGATTTGCCATCCAGCTCTAGCAGCGATGAGCACGACGTCATTAAACTCGAGTCTGTCCAGAATGAAGAAGCCCGAACTCGCCGAGCATTGCCAATGGCTTCGCAAGGAGATTAGAAATGAAAGGAAGAAAAACAAACAGCTTGGAGAGTTCCTGGACTCTGTCGTCGAGCTGGTGGACGGTAGCACATCCAGCGCGGTCACCCAGGCGCGCGAGAAGGTGAGGAAGAAGAAGCTCGCGAAAACCAAGTCCATTGGGGCCCAGACCAAGCCGACGCCCCTTGGGAGGTTGCAGAAGTTGTGGACGGGTCCGAAGATACTCGCTGCCGACGACGCCCAGAGCCCAGACTGATCTGAACCACAGTTTCTCCCCGCACGACTACATCGATCACAAGCCTGGCGGCCTGCACTGACCAGGGGAGCTTATAGTGTATAGCGTCAGGTTTGCGCATATTTCAAGCGCCCGCCGCCGAGCGGACCATCGATGTTGTTCTAATCATCAGAAAGGCACGTGTACATATGCTTGTTATCGTTTCCAGCGTATCATGCAAGTGCCATAGTGACCTTGTGCAGCAGCAGCTCGGCGATTGGCGGCAGAACAGACATGTAAGACCAAGCAGTGTGTGCTATGCTGTGTGGTGCTATGTCATGCCATGTGATAAATGCTAAGCGATACATCCAAGTTCTATGCTATGCAACGCTATGCGATGCTATGTGGTATGATATGCATTGATATGCTATGAACGGCGTGTCCCATCGATAATAACGCGACTGCAGTGCCAACTGCAAGCCCAAAGTCGGCGCTTAGGAGCGCGAGGCCAGTCGGGGCGCCAGGGGAACGCCGATGCATCTAACTAAGGACAGTCGGGCACGCATCGGTCGGATGCCATGCGCCGTGAGACCTCATGCTTCATGCTCTCATTACTTGCCATCGCTTTGCGATACGCATGGCCGATTCGTTGCCATCGCTTCGCGATACGCCTGGCCTAGTGCCTAGTGCCTAGTGCTCAGTCACAGCACAGATCCCACCATATCACTTAGCACACCAGGGCACGCTGAGGGCTTCCAGAGGAGGCATCCTGAGTGCTTCCTGAGAGCCACCTGAGGGCCATCCTGAGTGCCTCCTGAGAGTCTCCTCAGGTGGCATCCTGAAGGCATCCTGGGAGCATCCTGAGGGCCTCCTGAGGGCCTCCTGAGGGCCTCCTCAGGGGGGCACCCTGAGGGCTTCCTGAGAGCTTCCTGAGGGCATCCTGAGGGCCTCCTGAGGGCACCCTCAGGGTGCATTCTGAATGCTTCCTGAGGGCTTCCTGAGGGCCTCCTGAGGGCCTCCTCAGGGGGGCACCCTGAGGGCTTCCTGAGAGCTTCCTGAGGGCATCCTGAGTGCATCCTGAGAGTCTCCTCAGGTGGCATCCTGAAGGCATCCTGGGAGCATCCGGAGGGCCTCCTGAGGGCATCCTCAGGGGGGCATCCTGAATCCTGAGGGCACCCTGCGGGCCCACTCACCCTGGGGGTGAGAGGTGAGAAGGCGGAGGAGGGGGTGGGGGGCGAGACAAGGAGGAGTGGGGGGAGGGGGTGCGGGGGAGGATGAGGAGGAGGAAAGGGGAGTGCGGGAATGGTGTTCGTGACCATCTGGTCCGCGGTGCGAGCCCACGGGTTGGGGGTCGTGACCATTGTGCTCCACCACCGTTTTTGCTCCGACTATTTTTGGATTATTTTTTGGACTATTTAAATAGTCCAAAAATAGCCCAAAAATATTCCGCCAAAAACAGTTCTCCGATCCGCCCCCAAAAATTTCTTGGAGTGGGGACGCGGCCCCTCGTCCTCCGCTCGCGCCGCGTCCGTGAAAGGCATGGCGCGCATCGCGTCGGCCCCGCGGTTTCGGGCACAATCGTTGATGCCGCAACGCTCCGCGCGTCGACACCGTCGGGACATCGCGCAAACAAATGCGCGATGGGCGCAAGCCAATGCACGAATGCGGCAACGACCAACGCGCACGGGCCGCCCGAATGAAACAACGAACACGTTTACAATGATCAAAACATAGTCCAAAAATAGTCCAAAAATAGTCCAAAACTAGCCCCAAAATAGTCCAACAATAGCCCAAACATAGTCCAAAAATAGTCCAAAAATAATCCAAACATACTCCAACTTGCATGTTAACATGTTTACATGTACGCATGCAGCGAGCGTCGCCGCGCGCGCTAAGTACCCCCCCCCCGTTCGGGAAAAATAGCGCCGCTTGTTTTTTCATTAAACAATGTGGTTGCATTTGCGTGCGCCAGACGGTCTGGGGCTAGGGCCCATGCGAGCCCCATAATGCGCATTTGCAGAAAAAAATGCAATTAGAAATAACGCGATACAAACACGGACGGCCAAACCGCCAAACCTTATCTGGTGACCGTTGGCCGTTGACAGCACTGTTGTCGGATAGTCGGATAGTCTATACTCAGAGACCAGTGCGCGCTGGCATTTGGGTCCGCAGGCGCTACATAATTGCGCGCCGAGGCACTCGGGCAATTGCCCCGCGCCCTCAAGCGACGCGCGCATGGCGCTTGGCCACCCCGACCAATGGTTCTCGGCCCACAGGTCATCGGACCTTCTGGCAAGGTGAACATCGGTTCATGAGCCACCAGCGCCCGCTATAAGCCATGCGCCTCTTCGGTTTTAGGTCCTAGGCACTTGTCCCTTAGACCTTGGATCGTAGACCCCAGACCATAACCGCGGGCCCGAAAACTCGAGGCCCTCGGGTCGTCTGCTTCGCAGATATCACTGCGACCCTGTGGGCCTATCGGCTGCAATCCAGTGGGCGCCAAGCTAGATAGCTAGACGCTAGACCGCTAGGCGCTAGACGCTCACTGCTAGATTGCTAGATGCTGGATGCTGGAACTGGAAGCCACATGCCAAACGTCAGAGTAAACGAAGAGCCGCGCACCCGCCAGCGCGGCGCGACGCGCGTTGCACTTGCTGTGAGCGCTTGGTGTTAAGCACAATCATGTTTGTATCTTGCTGCCTGTAGCTTGTAGTCAGCGCTGGCCGCTGGCGAGCAGTCGCGCAAGGTTGCGCCATGGGGCCAGGTGCCTGGGAGCCAGGACCCGAAACGCAGGGCTGCGCATTGCGGAAGGGGGTGAGAGGGCAAAAGCCCGTTACCCCGCCCGCGCCTGAGACCGTCGTCGCGCTCGCTGTTCCGCGCTATCTGCAATCGGGGGTGGCGATATCAGAGGCGCGGCATCAACGGTGTCAGACGTCAGCGCTTCGAATTTGCCGCAGCACCCGCCCAAGGCGGATGCATTTTTTAACATTAAGTGCGCGAACCAATGCGCTTTGACAATATGGTCGAACACGTGATCCGTAAGCTCACAAATAACAATCAACAGCCCGCAGGTGGCAACCTAATAACTACTACATAAGACTTAGCCGCTTAGTGCTAAATCCAGCAGCTCCCAATCGCTTGGCGCCTCGCCTAGCCGCCTAGCCCCGAGCCCTGAGCCCCGAGCCTCTAGTCTCTAGTCGGTCACCCGTCATAGCGGGAGCTTGCTAGCTTGCTCGGCCACCCGACATGGAGTTGCTCCAGTCGGCGCCATGTCGGCGAGGCATGTGGCCACTTGCCGTTGCGGGGGATTCACTTGCCATCCGCCATGGTCTTAGGGCACCAGGGCGTGTTTTGTTTCAGACGTCGTGGTCTCGGGGCCTTCGGATCGGGGGCCTCAGGCTCGTAATGTTGCATGGGCCCAGGGCCCCAGGGCCTTGAAGTCATGTGGCCCAGGGGCCGTTGGTCCTTAGGCCTTGGGCCGCAGGTGAAAAGACCAGCGCAATGCGCAAAGCCTGCAGTAGTACATCATATCACCAGCACACCGCTCACCATATAATGATGTAGCATAGCGTTGCATAAAACCGCATAACGATGTAGCATACCATGGCATACCATAACACATACCACAACACCACAACACAATACCATACCATGGCATACCACAACACATGCCATACCATAACACAATACCACAACACCATACCATACCATGGCATACCACACACTGACTACTACTACTCTTACTACTACTGCTAACGTTTCCTGGTTTTGCAGTGTGAGGCGTCTTTGTTTCATACAATCCTGGGAACTCTTTAGGGATGGTGGGGGACCCGCTGGGAATTTTTCGGGATGGTACAAGCCATACTGGGAACTCTACAAGTATTGTCAAGCGTCTAGCGCCCAGGGCTTACAACGAATTTTATCGGGATGGCAAAGGACCTACTACCTACTACCTACTGGTAACTGGTAACTCTTTGGTGATGGTGCAGGACCAACTGGGATCTGTATACGGGCGGTACTGGAGCTTTCCGGAACTCTTTATGGGTGGGGCGGGATTTACTGGAAGTTTTACATGGATGGTACAGGGCCAACTGGGAACTCCGTAGGGGTGGTGCGGTGTATTGGACCTACAGAGGGCCCTGCATGAAAGGTACGGTGCCTAATCCTACTTATGTATCGGTGTTACAAAGCCTGCTAGGTGCTAGGAGCTAGGAGCTGGGATCTGGGAACCTCTAAGTCGACGCGCCCCTGCCCCAGGCCATAAGGCGGCGAGGCCAGGAGGCCACGGAGCTCAAGACCTAAACCCAATACCTAAGGCTAGCCACCTACCCTATGACCGCGCCCAACTGATTGTGAGGATGTCTCGAGCGATGCGCTGGTTCCAGCATCCCCAGGGGGGGGCCGCCAGGGGAGTCAGACAGTCCCCTGTCGCCCTCCCCGACGGCCTGTTCCGACGGCCTTTCCCGTCATTGGACCGAACCCTCCCCGACGGCCCTTCCCGACGGGCCATTCCAGACGGCCCTTCCCGACGGCCGTCCCCGACGCCCGTCATGACGGGCGATCCGTGCACGGAACCGATCCTCATCGAATGAATCGGCACCCTGCCGCCGATCGTGATTCGGGCAAGTTGGCCGACGAGATTGCGTTGCTTGGTCACAACGGCGAGCTCAGCGTGACAGCGAAAGGCGGATATTGGACAAACAGTGGTTATTGGAAACCGTGGCCTGAGGACACAAAGAAACAGATATTGATGCACCATCGGGCCTTGAAGGCGGCCAGAATGAACAGCAGCGACGACAGCAGCACCGACGACAGCGACAGCGACGACATGTCAGACAGCCCGCCAGGGCCGTCGGCGGCGCCATCAGCCGCAGCACCGACATCTTCGGCGTCGGCGACAGCAGCATCAACTATAGCATCGACCTCATCGGCGGCAGCATCGGCGGCGTCAGCCGCAGCACCGACATCTTCGGCGTCGGCGGCACCATCAGCCGCAGCATCAACCACAGCATCGGCCTCATCGGCGGCAGCATCGGCGGCAGCAGCCGCCGCACCAGCACCAGCGCCAGCCGCGCCATCGACGGTGAGTACCTCGTTCAATGTCGACGTTGGGAGAGCAAGTGCGCCAGGCAAGATCACTTACTATTCAAGTCGTCGAGGTCGTTTTGAGGCAGTGTGCTATTTTCATGAAGGCCTATGCCGCCGCTCGAGGACAGCGGCAGCGCCAACGGGTGCCCGAGTGATGTCTAATCCAGGTCAGGGCCGTTGCGTCAGTGAGCTGATTGCGTGGTTGAAGGCTGGACCGCACCTCTCGCGAGACCAACATATGATTCACAATCCAGATAAGGTATCACGAGTTTCGGCCAGGTCCGAGGCAAAGCAGTCGGCCCACGGTCAAGCAATTCTTGCGTGCGAGCGCCAGAAGAGCGCAGACTCAGACAGCGAGCCCGAGGGACTGTTGTAGGCGATCGGCCGCTCCCAAAACAGGACCATTGGCAGCCTTGCATCATTGCCTGTCCCTCGGAAGACCACCAAATCCCAAATCGCATCATGGGGCGTTTTTTGGGGCGCTCTTGGAGCGTTCCTGGGCGCTCTTGTGGCCGTCCTGGGGCTATATTGGGCCCGTCTTGGGGCCCTCTTGGGCCGTCTTGGGTCTTGGAGCCATCTTGATGCCTCGGATGGCTGGATGTCCATCGGAAGCGAAAAGGCGAGACGGCAAACGTCAATGGGTTTCTGCAGGTTGTTGGAAGGGTTTGGCGTATTGGGTGCCTCGTTGGGACGCTCTTTGGCATCTTCGAGACGTCTGGTGGCGGTATTGAGGCACCTTGGAGCACCATCGGGTCCATCTTGGGGCATATTAAGCTATACCGAGCAATATTGAACCCATCTTGGTGTCTCCCATGCGCTCTTGGAGCCGTCTTGGGTCTTGGGCCATCTTAGACGCTCCAACCCCTCGCCGCGCCTCCCGTCCAGTTCCAGGGTAGGGGGTAGGGGAGGGGTAACCGATAACCCCCTCCCCAAAGGGGAATAAGGTTGGAAGATGGGGCGCCCTCAACCCTAAACCACCACCTCAGCAATTGCAGTTTTGGCGTTTTGGCCGAACTTTGCGCCCTCCATGTCTGTGAACTGTAGTTGGATGCAACGTACAACCCGCAACCCGCCACTGATCATTGCATATGGCATCCGCTGATGGTGCCGCCAGACGGCGACTGCAAGAGTTGTTGAGCAATGATGGACAATGGAAAATGTACGAGACGTGGCAGGCTGAGAATCTTGATTTCCCGATGCCGCCCAAGTGGCGGCTGTACTTGTTGGAGATTGCCGAACCCAGAAAGACGATTGAGACGAGTACATACAGCGAGTTGAAGTGTGCAGCGAAGGAAGACGCAGAGAGCCCAAGCACGCAAGCACCAAGCTCGAGTTCCAAGACTCAGAGCCCGAGTTCCCAGACTCAGAGCGCCAGCACGACTCAGAGTGCCAGCCCGACTCAGAGTGCCAGTCCGACCACCCGAATGCTATTTATTTTTTCTTTTTTTTTTTTTTTTTTTTTTTTTTTTATTTTTTTTTTTTATTTTTTATTTTTTTTTTTTTTTTTATTTTTTTTTTTTTTTTATTTTTTTTTTTGTTTTAGTTTTTATTTTTTTTTATTCTAGGTTCCAGATTCTAGATTTCCATCGTGGCAGTGTCTCATGAGAGTTCAGCCCGCTGGAGGGCCACCGTCGTGTTTCTCGCACTCTACTTCATCGCCAAGTGAGGCTGGCTATCGCCTTGTCCCTTGTCCGCGCCCCCGTGCTGGCGCCCCACCGTGCGCATCAGCATCATTTGCAATGTTGCAGGAACTGATTATATACTAGAGGGCTGTGCGAGCAAAGCCTCACTACTCCAACCCTGGGACACCTTCTCACAGGCCTCTGGGGAGTTGGCCTGAATGGGAAAAGAGAGAGAGAGAGAGAGAGAGAGAGAGAGAGAGAAACATCGCCTGCAGACTTTAATCAATTTCATGGCTCACGCTATTCCGCAGACCACCAGAATAAGTGAGTGCTCGCGGCCATCGTGGAAGTTATATTATCGGCATGGGGCATGGAGCATGGAGCCTCTTGAATGCATATGAGAGGCTCTTGGGATGCATCTCAGAGGCTTCTTGGCGGGCGATTTGTGGCTTCGGGAACCCCTCGTCGAATCATTCCTCGGGACTCTTGCGCTTGCGATGTATCTCGGGGCCTTGAATCGAGGCCCCGAGGCTCGAATCAGCTGCGGGAGAGGACCGTCGAATCCCAGAGCAGCCACAGCTCGACGCAGCTCGATCAAACTGGCGACCAGAGCGCCCGCAGCCAACACATAACACTCACGACGACTTCTGGGCACCGCTTAAT
The DNA here is from genome assembly GCA_963575745.1 of Prorocentrum cordatum. NCBI lineage: Eukaryota > Dinophyceae > Prorocentrales > Prorocentraceae > Prorocentrum > Prorocentrum cordatum. The sequence continues at coordinate 7,299 of CAUYUJ010004775.1, read as the reverse complement.
GCAATATTGGGGCTGTCTTGGGCCGCCTTGGGCGCCCCTGCTGCCGTCTCGGGGCCTTATTGGGCTGGCTTGGGTCTGGGGGTCTTATTGGAAGCCTCATGGGCCGTCGTGGGGCGATCTCGGACCCACCGCCGCTTGTCGCCATCCCTCCACCCTCTTCTTGCTGGCGCTGAGGCACAAGCATTTTGCTTGCAAGACTGCTGCTTACACATTGCAGCACGGGGCTTGCTTTGCTTTCAGCAGGGCACCGCCTATCGCCTATCGCCAGAGACGATATTGTTCAACGGACGTTTGACCGCAATGGCGGATGGACGCAATTGGCCAGAGACGATGTTGATCAACGGAGTGCGCCGAGGCTCGCCGTACGTGCAGATGGTAGCAGGGCACATGAAGTGCATTCCGTGCGATACATGGGTACAGTCGCCAGGGCATTTGCTCAATTCTCGCCACAGGCAGAAAGCGTGGTATTGGTTGTACGGGTGCGATCAGCCAGGGTACAGAACGAGGCCGCATTGCCCAAAGGCAGATTGGGAAAGCAGGGAGATCAACGACAGGTATTGGAAGGATCACGACAGCCCTCCCAGCGACGAGCAAGGAACCCAGGACAACGGCGACCAGTGGGCGAGGGCGGCCGCTCAAGGTCTCGGAGGTCGCGGCAGGGGAGGTCGCGGCAAGGGCGCGCCATGTGGAAGCGTCGGTCACGCTACTGGCGCAGCAGGCGGGGCCGACGGACGTGCCGCAGCAGGTAGTGATGATGGCGCAGCCCGTGGTTCAGACGGAGGTGGTGCTGCAGGTACCGCCGATGGCTCAGCACGTGGAGCTGACGGAGGAGGCGCCGCAGCTGGCGGCGCAGCGGATGGAGCTGCCAGCGATGCATGCGACCCAATGGAGATGGACTTGGACGCCGTCAGCTGTACTCGGACTAAGCACTACCTCGACGCCATCACGCAAGACATGGGCTTGATCAAGAATGCCCTCGACGGCGTAACCAAAGGCATGGAGGATATGAGGTCCGCGTTGGCGGCCATGATTACAAGCAATACGGTGCTGACAACCGAGGTCATGGGGCTCAAGACCCGCGTCAACCAGTCAATCAATGGGCAGACGGCCATTGAAAGGCAGCTTGCGAACCTAGATACGGTGGTCCAGGGAATGTGCATGAGGGGGCGCCCGCGCCCTGCGCCTCCTGGGCTTTCGCTGTCGGCCAGCACGGGGGCGCTTCCGCCGCGCAACCAGCACGCGGATTCCAGCGACAACCTGGTGCACCAGCCACTTGCGGCTGGACTTTCGCTTTCGGCCACTGCAGAGTAGGGAGCGGCCTGCTCCGTTCTCTGAGTGCAAGACGTTATCCCTGGCACCTGGCTGCAGGCGCGCTATATGTTTGTCACGACGTCGGCGACGCTTCTATGCTATTGTTGTTTCTACGGAAGCAACGGCATCTATATTCTATATAACAGTATGGATATATGCTAAATCAACATCGACAATTACTGTTACGACTACTCGTATATCTGCTTACACGCTGCGGCCAGAGACCAGGATTTTGCATAAGGTATAAGAGATGGCGCGCATCTGCTGTTCCAGGACGTCGTCCCAAAATTGGGAATATGACGGCTGGCGGGTCAGCATACATTCGGGTTCGTTTGTTATGCGCCGACGCTTTCCTATCTCAAGTTGCGAGCGGCGGCTCGCCAGCAGAGCCGCCTAACGCTCAGCGCTAGAACTGATCTTGTGCGTCGTCTCGGCGCGCCCCAGCGAGATCTTAGAGCTTAAACCTCTCCCCGCACTTGACCCTCGACCCTCGGCCCCTCCCCATCGACCCTCGGCCCCCAATCCTCAGTCATCGATCCTTCATTCGTTTAAACCCGCAGGGCTTCATAAGGGGGTATACTCCTACTGCGTATGCAAACCTTAGATTTGGCCAAGTGGCTTGGAGGATTGTGTTTCCAGCTAGCCAAGGCTAGCCATCATTTGCGACGCAATGGGTTGGAGTTTCGTGTTATAGGCTATTGGATTGAGGCTTCCGATTAGACATTAGACATTAGACATCACTGCTGCTGCAGTTCCGCCTCGCACCCCAGGATTTTCGTGGTGCGTTATAGGGCGTAGGTGGGTTGGTGGCCTGGCGGTGGCGGGGTGGGTGCGGGGGTGTGGGTGTAGAGTGGGGAGGGTGTGCGGGATGCGGGGGGTGGGATGGCTCCTTAGGCAGCGGCGTTATTGGCAAGCCCATGTGCACAGGAGCGTTTGCCCACACAGCGAATCGTATTCGCCACGCCGTCTAAGGGGCCACACTAGGGTGTGGTGAGGTGCCAGTGGCACTCTATGCAGCAGGAATGTGAGCTGCCAAGTAAATGTTATTTTCCTTAGGCAGCGCTTCGAGTGTAAACTCAGGTTAGATTTTGAGTTAGGCTAGGTATGGAGTTGGCTTCTTTGGGGTCGTGGGTGGTGCCCAAGCACTGCAGTCGAGCCGAATCCAGAAGAGTTGTCTAGCCGTCTAGCCCCTAGCCATATAGCCGAGTCCTCTCGCTCCGACTCCCTTTGTAACATACCAATCAGCAGGCCCCTCTCTCTTTCTCTTCCTCTCCTTCTCCTCCTTCTCATTCTCCTCTTTCCTCTCCCATGGCATCCTCCCTTATCCGTTTCTTCCCCCTCGTCTATTCTCACCCCCCTCACCCACCTCCTTCAAGAGGGATCGATAGATGATAGATGATAGAAGGGTAGATATATAGAGTGAGAGAGATGGGGGGTGGGATAGAGAGAGAGAGAGAGAGAGAGAGAGAGAGAGAGAGAGAGATCAAAGGAGGAGGCGGGGGAGGCACATACATGCCACTTGGCACCACCGCCTGCCCTCCGTCCGTGGGCTTTCGCGGGGAGATGCCCCGCGCTTGTGGGGCGGCGGGCGGTTAAGCCCCACTTGGGGGCCCACATTCGTGGGCGGCGGTTCGGGGGAGGAGGAGTCGGGGGATTAAAGGGATTCAGGGAGAGAGATGGGGGGGGGGAGAGAGAGAGAGAGAGAGAGAGAGAGAGAGAGAGAGAGAGAGAGAGAGAGAGAGAGAGAGAGAGAGAGAGAGAGAGAGTGAGGGAGAGAGAGAGAGAGAGAGAGAGAGAGAGAGAGAGAGAGAGAGAGAGAGAGAGAGAGAGAGAGAGAGAGAGAGAGAGAGAGAGAGAGAGGATTTCCCCATGGGCCCTGGGCCCTAGGCATCTCCTCTCGCTCCGACTCCGTGGTCCTGTGTCGCGTGCTGCGGTTGTGGGTCCCTTGGAGGCGCGGCGCCTGCGGCGTCAGATCGGCTGTCGGGGGCGTGGCGCTTGCTGGGCCGTGGCTTGATTTCGTGACCAAGGGTTGTGGGGTTGGTTGCCACCGACAGCTTTTTCCGCGAGTCTTGGGCGGCGTCTTGCTCGCGACAGTCATCGGTGGCCCCTGGAGTTATCGTGGCCTGTCTGGGACGTCTGGGTCTCGGGGAGCGGGGGGGCTGGCCGAAAAGAGTTGAGTTTGTCAATCATTGTGATCGGCGTCTCACATAGCATTGTGGCTGCAATGCTGCCGTGCAACCTGCGCGCGCTATCTTGGCGCCCTCTTATTCCTTATATGCGCCAGTGTGGTTATCGTCCGTCCAACAAATACCCTCCACACCTTTCCCCCCGCCGCACCCCCGCCACTCCCACAGTCATTCAGCAGCAGCCCTGCGCTAGAGTCGCCCACGAGAAGAGGGTGGAGGGGGAGAGGGGGGTGGGGGGCGGGAGATGACCACATTGGAGCATACTGTTATAAGCAGCTGAGATCCAGAGCTCGAGCCATGGCCCGTGTCTCCATGCGTTTGCAGGTGCACGTATTTCTTATGCAGTTCATGTGGGATCGGTGTGAGCTTGCCGTCGTCAAGCTGGACGGGAGCAACTCTACGATCACAGAGATGAGCATGACGAGTTTCATGACAATACTTTTCATCATGAGTTGTGCGATCAGTTTCGTGATCGGATTCGTTCTCGGGTGGAAGTTCAGAACGTTGTTTGAGCCAGATGTGAAGGAGACCACGGAGGAGAAGCTTGACGAAGATAAGCGCTCTGACTCGGACGTCAACCCAGTATCCAATGGCCTCAAGAAGGCAATCAACTCACGTGATGCTAACGTGATTCGTCAGCTTACCATCAACAGCCTTCGCCAACAGGTATCTAAGATGAACGGAGATACATCGGGATCGAAAGAAGATCTAGTGAACAGGCCCATCCAGATGAGGGGGCTCGAGCGCAACAAAAATCATTAGGCACCTTCGCAGCGCAGCTGCCAATTCGGACCTCGAGCCAGCAGCCAGCACATTATAGCATTTTATCTGCAATTAGATGTGTAACACTTCCTAGCATGAGGAGGTGCGCTCTGGTATTTCTAATTAAGGGTGTTGTTGCTGGGGGGGCTGCGCCGAATTAGAGATATGTCGCCCAGGCCCAGGCTACATGCCAGGTGATTTGAAGGGCTGTGTTCGGGTATTGCTGATAGCCAACGTGCAGGCATTGTCGAAACAACCATTGTGGAACGGTGCCGAGGCGAGCCGCTTTTGATTAAAACATTGGGTGGTTGCCTGTGGCCCGTGGCCCGCGCGCGGTACCATGGTTTGGCAGTTGCGTCCTAAATGCCAAGCTCCTAAGCCATAAGCCATGAGAGCCAGCGAGGTTTGGTGTCCAAGCTCGTGGGTTGCGGGGCCCCATGGGCGCGCCTCCGTCGCAGCCTGATTGGTTCGAGGCGCGTTGGTTGAGTCCACGAGCAAGTGCCCAGTCTGGCACGGTGCGCATGGACATTCCCGATCTTTGATCGGTCAGCTAGCCGCGTCGGCCATGGCTGGGTCGGCTCGGCGCGTGCCGACGCATCCCGCGGCGCAGAAGGGCGGCGTTCGCAGGGCACTCAAGGCGCAGTCTGCCCGCGGAGGCGGCCGAGGCGGCGGCCGAGGTGGCCGGCGCCGTCGCGTGGGCGCTGGTGCTCGCACCTGCGGCTTGTGCGGCAAGTCCGACAGGGATTGTTGGGCCTGAACCGCCCTACCCCTACCCCCTACCCACTGCGTGCCTACCCCAACCCACTGCTACCCCCAACCCGCGGGGGGTCACCAGGGACACATCGGGTGGTAACGACAACTGTGGTTAGGCTTGTAGCGATGGTGAGAGGGGGGTCGTAGCTTTGCCCGCCTCGCGCGCCCAAGGAGATCACGCTCCTCGATGTGACCGCCGAGAACGCGGATATCCGCATCGGGCTCCTCGTGGAGGGCGACAAGGCGTGCGATGGTTGCGCGAAGTGGGCTTCGAAGGAACTGCCGAACCTGACCTGGGCGCAGATCGTCAAACACCTCGACGCAGGCGACATGGACGACATGTTTGACAGCCACCCCGTGCTGGGCACCGCGACGCCGCATCTGCACGAGCGCGGCCTTCAGCTGTTCGAGAACAACCAGGTGGGGCACGAGATGTACACGAAATGTTCGGCTCTCACTGAGGGTGACGTGACCAGGCTATACGAGAAGAGCCCAAAGACGCTGAAGTTGGTCCCCTATTTGGTTCCGCACCGCCCGAAGCCGCTGATCATATACCGTGTGAAGTTGCCTGCTGGCGTCAAGGAAGACTACCCAGTACTGAAGATCTTCCACAAGACCTCGATTGGATACGCTGCAAGCGCATTCAAGGGTTCAGCAGCTGAGATGTTCTAGAAGCACGGGCAAGTTATGTTCGCGGGGACTGTTAAGTCGAAGGACGACGAGGACGCAAAGGACGACCCCTCCAACACCTTCAACAGGGGCGTCTACGCGCCCATCCCGAGCCACAGTGACGTCACCAAGCGCAAGGAGAAGGCGCTTGAGAAGTATCGGAGGGGTGCGAAGCTGCCTCGTGCAGACCAGCAGGACGGGGACTCCAGCGAGCAGGAGTCCCTCGCCGAGGAGTTAGCAGCTGCAGAGTCCGCCGCGGCTGGGGGGGCGGGAGGTCCAGCCGCCTCATCGCTCGGGCCTGTCCCCCCTCTCACGGTCGAAAGGCTCCTCCAGCACGGCAACGCGGGAACTGGCGAGAACTTGGGCCCAGAGGCGCGGCGCCCGAGCGGAAGTGATATCGGTACGCTGCCCAACAGAAGCAGCCCAGGTGACAAGAGGAAGGCTGGAGATCCTTCGCCAGGGTCGGTCAAAAGCATGAAAACAACGAATACCATGGTGGTTGATGAGCTCAGTGCGAACCCTAACACCCTCGGCACCAAGGGTTACTGGATCCACGAGTTGGCTTATTCACGCGGGTTTAATGGCTACAAAAGTGGCAGGGCTGAGCATCAGGCGAAGCAGTTGTTGTCGAAGCTGAACGGGACCGATAAGAAGACTCTCCAGACGCATATCGACCTATTCAACAAGTCGAAGCTGTTCTCCGATGATGCCTGTGCGAACGTCGACGACCAGGAGCTGATCGACGCGTGGAGCGACCTCCAGAAGGCCGGGGCCGTGCTGACCCCGAAATCCCTCAGGGGCCTCGCGAAGCGCAACGTGATGGGCCTGTGGCACAAGGCCAACCATCGGGAGGGCAGTGGTGCCGCCGAGCGCAAGCGAGACCTCCTGAAGCAGTTCCTGACCGCGTGCGTGGTCTGGGGATTCGACGATAATTTGGTCAAAAAGGTGGATGACCCAACAAAGGTGACGATGGTGCAGGGCTGCTCGCACGACCTCGACGTCGCCTCTACGTTCGTCGAGTGGGTCTTCTCCGACACGTTCTCAAACTGGCTGTCCGCAGGTGCCGCGTCCGCTGAGGACGCCGTCTTGTTCTGCGAACTTGCTGACGAAGTGTTCAGCTCCTTGCCAGAGGGCGCGAACCTTGGGGAGGCGGCTGCCAGATGCTTCTTGGAGGCAACTACTGTCGTTCGCTTGCTGGTCGCACTGCACCATAAGTACATCGGTAGAGATACGGACCTGACGGTCTTCGCCGACGCCCACATCCTCGACAAGGAGGCGAAGAGGACGACTGGTAACGCTTCGGTGATGCAGGTCATTGGCCAGTCCTTACTCACGTCAGCGGGCGGGCATTGGGAGGCAAAGCTGAAGTGGGCTATCAGCATTTCGGACGCGATCAAGATCCACGGGCCGAAGCTGAAGCAGATGCTGAGTGACCTGGGTGGCATCAACGGCATTGTCCCCCCGAAAGAGGTACACGCAACCACCATGCTCAAAATCGCGAAGGACATCCCTTACTTCGAGGTCGACCTCTACGATGGCGCATGCGATGCCGCTAAGAACGAGCTGTGGGCCAAGGCCTGCAGGATGGCAGAATCAATAGTGGCTGCCAAACCGTCCG